>PVKC010012836.1:0-23438 GCA_004027635.1 Crocidura indochinensis
ACCCTGCATATGCAAGGCCAGCATCCCATAAGTCCCCTGAGCATGGCCAGGAGGAATTCCTGAGTGTAGAGCCAGGAGTAGGTCCTCAACATTGCCAGGTATGGCCGAAACAACTAAAACAAAAACAAAACGAACTCTCATGTCAGGGTTAATTTATAACATTGTAAATAGATTTGCAGTTTCCTTAAATTCATAGAGAAAATTACCACAGATATTCTTTTTTTTTTTTTTTTTTTTTTTTTTGGTATTTGAGCCACACCCGGTGACGCTCAAGGGTTATTCGCTGGCTATTCGCTCAGAAGTCGCTCCTGGCAGGCATGGGCGACCATATGGGGAACCGGGGGATCGAACCGCGGTCCGTCCTAGGTTAGCGCTGGCACCTTATCTCCAGCGCCACCGCCCGGCCCCCAACCACAAATATTCTAAGAATTATCTAAGGCATATGGGAACATCTTTACTTATAGCAAAAAGTTGTTAAAGTGTTATAAAAAATTGTAATGTTGTTTATCATTTTGAGATGAAACAATGTGTGTCTATACATGTACTTAGATCAGTGTATATATGTATAGTGTGCTCATATAAGCACACCTATAGCTGTAATATATATAACTACAAACATTGGCATATTTTTAAATAAAATGGCAAATTGAAATGTTTTTCTTACAATTCATATTATTTTTATAAACTCTGTACTATCAGTTTTTACTCCCAATTGTAGAACTCTATCACAGTGATTCCCCCTTCATCATTGCAGGGGCATGTTAAACTGGCAAAATTTGGGCTTTATCACATGACTGCTCATGGCGAAGATGTTGATTTCCCAATTGGGTAAGAACATGTTTTTTTTTTTTCCTTTTCTGTTTTCTGTTTTATATTTTGTGTTTTTGCTAATTTAATGGTATTAATTTTTGGTAAAAACCTGTTTTTATTAACATATAATATTTTCATATACTTAAAAAATAAGGCCAGTTTCCTAGAATAAAGATTCCTAATGTTCATCATTAATTGATGTGGGAAAGACTAATAGTGGTTGTCTATCTTATACGGCTTTTTTTTTTTTTATCTTACAAGGCTTAATAAATGAGTCTTTAAAAATATATTTTGTTGGGGCCGGGTGGTGGCGCTGGAGGTAAGGTGCCTGCCTTGCCTGTGCTAGCCTAGGATGGACCGTGGTTCGATCCCCCGGTTTCTGATATGGTCCCCCAAGGATAGCCAGGAGTAACCCCTGAGCGTCACCGGGGTTATATTGTTGGGGCCAGAGAGATAGCACAGTGTTTGCCTTGCAAGCAGCCGACCCAGGACCTAAGGTGGTTGGTTTGAGTCTCGGCGTCCCATATGGTCCCCCATGCCAGGAGCTATATCTGAGCAGATAACCAGGAGTAACCCCTGAGCGCTGCCGGGTGTGGCTCAAAACCTAAAAATAAAATAAAATTTTATATATATTGTTGTAGGGTCTGCAGCAAGGCTACCATGGGTAGATAGAGCATTTGTCTTGCACGTGGCTGGTCTGGGTTTGATTCCCAGCATCTCATCTGGTCCTCCGAACCTGCCAGGAATGATTTCTGAGTGCAGAGCTAGGAGTAACCAAAGAGCATATCTGGGTTTGATGCCCACCCTCCACAAAAAGTATTGTAGGCACTGTCTTTCACAAAACGTTATAGGATATCATGCAAATGTAGACCCAGGTTTGATTCCCACCTCCTGAGCCCACCAAGAGTGAGTTCTGAGCACCGCCAGATGTGACCCCAAACAAATAGAAACCAGTGCTTGTCAATATCTCATGGGTAAATTCCCTGTATTAATGTTGTAATAATTAAGGAGCATAAATTCATAATATTTTAATTTTGCATTTCCAAAAGTGGGGATATGGACAAGTTTATTTCATGAATACAAAATCAATATTATATAACAAAGTCAACTCTTTATTTTTTGTTCATAAAAATCCCTTTTTGGGGAATTTTATATTATTTTTTTTATATAAAGAGTGATAGTCCACCTGGTAAGATGCTTTCTGGATTTGATTCTGAACATCCCATATAGTTCCTCACACACTGCCAGAATTAATTCCTGAGTTCAAGCCAGTAGTGTGGCCTCAAAAGCAATATATATGTGTACATATACATATGTGTATATATGCATACATACATATCCCTTTTCATACAATAAAAATGAGTTTATTATTAAGCTCTTCTTCCTTTTAAGTCACTTTTAAATATCATTGCTATGGTTTCTTCATTTTGTGAATTTGTCACTGAAGACTCCAAAAATATAATACAAAAAGTATTTTTCTTTTACCTTATAGCTAAAAGTGCCTTGGATTTCAGTAATTAATAAAATGAAAGGAAACAATTCTTCTTAATGCACATTATGATTTTGAAGAACTAAGTTTAGATTTAAAATGCTTGGATAGAATTGGTCTGGGGTTACCATTTGGTCTGGTTCACTTTGAAGTCTTAGACCAAAAGGGTCTGACCAGAAAGTTTCAAAGAGCAAAATGTGAAATACTAGCCAGGAAAAATAAAGTGATCAAACAGCTAAGGCATGAAAGAAAATATTTACACCAGAAGAAGCTTGCAGTTGATTCAAAAGACAAATATTAAGAAACAACAAAGTAAAATGCTAACATCTGTTTCAAAATATTGTAAAGAGTTAGAAATTGGACATTCATTTTAGTTGGCCAGTAGCTTAATACCTTATTAAAACATCAAACAGATGATGAAAGCCACTTATTTTTACCTCACTGGGCATATGGCAGAAGTTTTGTAATTTTCATTTGAGTGCTAAAATACTACACTAAAGAAGAGGCACTTGTTGAAAGGAGATAATCTACATTCTTTAAGGAAAAATTGCAGAGTTTATTGTTTTTATAAATAATTTAATATGTCCCTGGTTAAAAGAAAATTAGAAATTTGGGGTCCAGGAATCATCACCTTGTTTCTGGAGGTGACCAGATTGAAATCTGAGATAGAATAACTTACCTATTATACTGATTGTACTGACTTGCCACTTGGAGGTCATACCTGTTGGTAATTAGGATTATAAAAATGAACAGTTGGCCTACAAGGAGTATCATGATGATGATATTTCAAACTCATTCTTTTTTTTTTGGGGGGGGGGAACCATACTCATGACACTTGGGTTACTCCTGGCTATGCCTTCAGAAATTGCTCCAGGCTTGAGGAAACATATGGGATGCAGGGGGGAATCAAGCCACCGTCCGGTCCGCCCTAATTCAGCGAGTGCAAGGCAAACACCCTATCACTTGAATCACCGCTCCAGCCCCCAACTGCATTCTTATCAGAAGTGGGAGGAATGTGTTCTTTCCCATGTTTTGGCATTGACTAATGTTTCTAATAGTTCTGTGAGGAAGTGTTATCACTTTTATTTCACAGTCAAGGTACTGCAGTCCTGTATGGACAGTCTGCTAGGCCTGAAACTAGAATAAAGTGTTAAAGTATCAAGTCTGACTATTCTTCTCCCTTTCTACTTCACAAATCCAGAAAGCCCTGACACCCCTTCCAACAGAATTTGATTCTAGATAGCCATATGTCTCTTGAGAGGGCTTATTTAGCAGCTCTTTATGACTGTTTCTCCAATGCTCTCAGCCTAAAATTGGATAGTGGTCCAGCATGTCCTGTCTGAATCAGTGCTCTCAAAGTGAGAGCCAAGATGCCAGGCTTTTTAATAAAAATATAAAAAATTGGATCTATATAGATTAATTTGATTGTTTAGTTCTTCATTTTTGGTTTTGGAGCAACACCAGTGCTGCTCAAGGTTTACTCCTGGGTCTGCACTCCTGGCAGGCTTGGGGGACCATATGGGATGTGGGGTAAGGAACATAGATCAGCAAGGCAAGTGTCCTATCTACTGTAGTATTGCTCTGGCCCCAGGTTAAGTAATTTGAATATGAAAGACAAAACTATAAAACTTTAAAAGAACTAGCACAGATTTTATATATACTTCTGTATATTATATATTGGTTTGGGAGCTGCACTGGGGGGTACTTAGGGATTACTACTGGCTCTGAGCTCAGGAATCACTCCTGGTGGGTTCTAGAAACCATATGGGATGCCAGGATTGAACCTGGATTGGCTTCATGTAATGCAAGCACTGTACCTGCTATTCTATTGCTCAGGCCCCCAAACACACATAACTTTGACAAAATGGAGAGCCATTAAGTATGAGGAAAAAGGTCAATTAATTTGATCAAAATTCTAGACATTTCTCATAAGTAAATGGAAACCATGAAAAAAAAATTCAGTCATCATATGGTTAAAAGTACTTAGATCAAGTCAGACTTAACTGAATTCATGTCCAGCATGATAAAGAACACTTAAAAAGAAAATATAGAGGCCGGGAAGGTGACGCTAGAGGTAAGGTGTCTGCCTTGCAAGCACTAGCGTAGGACGGACCACAGTTCGATTCCCCGGTGTCCCATATGGTCCCCCAAGCCAGGAGCGATTTCTAAGCGCATAGCCAGGAGTAACCCCTGAGCATCAAACGGGTGTGGGCCCCCCCCCAAAATATATATATATATATAAAGCACAGTGGTGTGAGAAAGGGTTAACATCACAAGCATCATGTTTACCCCTACCCCCCTTAGAAAAGGAGTCCTGTGGACTCAGATTTTCAAGTATTTGATCCTGCAGTCCCCTGACTGATAAAGTGGCACTAATCTGGCTAAACAGATTTCAGGAGCTCCTAAGTTGGGTATGTACAGAGCAGAGTGTCCATACGATCAGTTTCAGTCAAACCCTTGGGTTCTGAAACCTGGGTAAGCTTCTCCCAGCCCTAAGTAAGTTCCCTCTCCCAAGTCAATTGTATTTACTTTATTCTGTTTATTTCTGAGGGATGGAAATGCTAGACAAGCATGAAGAACCTTCCAGATTCCTTCTGTATCCATTCCCCTGGTGATCTTAATATATATCCTTAATAGATTGTGATCAGTTGTGGCTATGAAAACATCTATATGTTAAGGCAAAGAATCCTTCAAGTGAATTTCGGGTGGTTTGGGGAAATCCAGCACAACCACAGGGGCATAACCAGGTACTTCACACAATAAATGACATGAATGCCTAATAAAAGTAAACATAAAAGAAAGCCTAACCCAGTCTCTGATTATCAGAAAAATGCTTAATGTAAAACATAATGGCTTAGAGATCTTACCTCCACGAATGTCAAATATTGGAGAAGATTCTAGATAGCATGAAGAAGTAAGCATTTGCAACTAGGAGTACAAACTGGCATGAATCTCTTTGAAAAACATCTTTCCTAACATTTCAAATGGCTTGAATGTAGAACTGAGTCTAGGTTTATGCCCTTGGGGTAGTTTTTGCAGATACAAACCATACACAATATTCTGAACAATATTTCTTACAATATTTAAAAAAAAAACAACTTAAATGCCCATTGACACTAAAACAAATACATTCTGTTCATAAAATAGAAGTAAAACTAATGACTTACAGCTACATTCAACAGTATGGATGTCTTTCAAGTTAATAAAGTTGATTGGAAAAACAAATCACAAGAGTATGTTGTTAGTAAACTTTTCCCCCAATAATATAAAATTCAAAATATGCTTAACTAACCAATATATTTTTATGTATGTGGTGCCAGAGAATAAGATCAGGATTTGACATATGTTAGTCATATGCTCTACCACTGAGCCACATGGAAGCCTGATCCCTGAACAATGTTCTTACTTTTTTTTTTTTTTTCTTTTCTTGGGTTTTGGGCCACACCCGGTGACACTCAAGGGTTACTCCTGGCTGGTTCTCTGCTCAGAAATAGCTCCTGGCACACACAGGGAACCATATGGGACGCCGGGATTCGAACCAATCACCTTACGTCCTGGGCTGGCTGCTTGCAAGGCAAATGCCACTGTGCTATCTCTCCGACCCCACAATGTTCTTTTTTTGTTTTGTTTTGTTTTGTTTTTGGGGGGGTCACACCTAGCAGCACTCCGGTTACTCCTGACTCTACGCTCAGAAATTGCTCCTGGCAAGCTCAGGAGACCATATGGGGTGCAGGGATTCAAACCACTGTCCTTCAGTGTCTAAGGCAAACACCCTACCGCTTCACTATCTCTCCAGTCCCACAATGTTCTTTCTTAAGAATATAAATATGTAGGGGCTAGAGTGATAGCACAGCGGTAGCACTTTTGCCTTGCATGCAGCCGACCCTGGATGGACATGGGTTCAATTCATGGAATCCCATATGGTCCCACGAGTCTGCCAGGAACAGAGCGATTTCTGAGCGCAGACCAGGAGGGAATAACCCTGAAAGCCACAGGGTGTGATACAAAAACAAACAAACAAGGGGCCGGGCGGTGGCGCTGCAGGTAAGGTGCCTGCCTTACCGCGCTAGCCTTGGACGGACCACGGTTCGATCCCCTGGTTCCCATATGGTCCCCCAGGCCAGGGGCGACTTCTGAACTCATAGCCAGGAATAACCCCTGAGCGTCACTGGGTGTGGCCCAAAATCAAAAAACAAACAAACAAACAAAAATGCAAATATGTTGCAAAACTATTCAGAAATTGAAACTCTTATAATGTCAGCATTATCAATTACCTACTTTGGGGAGGTAATACCAAGGAAATAAAATTAAGGAAATAATCTGTCGTTTACATAAATTCCTCAGTAGGTATATAGTTTTTAATTGAAAATTTATTCTCTATACAATCATTATATTAAGGAGCCTATGTTTTGTATGTACTGGAACTATTTTTAAATAAATTTAATATTGGTGAAGATAAGTAGAAGTAGATATTCTCATATGATGCTATGAAAATATGAATTGTAGAACCTGAAAGAAAAACTTGAAAGTACATATTATAGATAGATATATATTTGTGCATATACAAAATATATGTAAATATATAAAATATATGTTTATTATATCTAGTAAATACATAAATATATATAGTAAATACTATGTATATTGTAAAACCTCAAAGGAGGCAGCAGTTGTGAGACTGTCTGAGACTGACTCCCATTTGTTCTTGTTTCCTAGGCAAAAAGACATATCCTGGGATGGGTTAATGGCTAGAATTTTCCCTAGCTAGAGATGCCATTGCTTATGCATCTGTAGAGATTTTAGACTGATAACTTACTTTTAAATATAACATTCTAGGTATCCATCATATTTAGCACCTGAAGTAATTGCCCAAGGAATTCTCAAGATGACTGATCATGTGTCAAGTGAAAAACCTTTGCGTTCAGGACCCAAATCAGATGTCTGGTCTCTTGGAATCATTTTATTTGAGCTGTGTGTGGTATGTATAGAGAAGATTAAGGTAGCAAGAAGAAAATATCTTTATTGGCACCATTGGGCAAGAGCTATTTCATTATATGTTTCTGTTTTGCATGCTAAGTAGATGTGAGAAGAGATTTCTCATTTACAACCTCAAGTAATTCTTCTTGACAACTTGTGAATTATTTTGATGTTCTAATAGTGTTTGTACTTTGATTAATTTTTTATTGGATTTAAGTGTAAGAAACTAAATAGTTTGGAAAAATGTTTACATAACACGACTTGCATTCTTTATCTATGTTTTCTGTGTTCAGAACATTTTTTTCTCCCTTACTTGTCTTCTCCTTTCCTAGTTTCTTGGGGTTTCCTTTAAGACACTATGTATATTAATTTTCTCTCTCTTTTTTTTTTTTTTGGTTTTTGGGTCACACCCGGCAGTGCTCAGGGGTTACTCCTGGCTCCATGCTCAGAAATTGCTCCTGGCAGGCACGGGGGACCATATGGGGCACCGGGATTCGAACCGATGACCTTTTGCATGAAAGGCAAATGCCTTACCTCCATGCTATCTCCCGGATCCCTATTAATTTTCTCTTAAGCCTTTCCCAGATGGTCTCTATAGTTCAGATAAACACTTAAGCTGCTATATAGCAAAGGAGTAGGAAATGGAATAGCATAAAGAGCAGATTTTTCAGCTCTCTAGCAGGAGAGTGGGAATTCTTGATAACAATCTTGAAGAAGATCTATGCATTGCAACGATCAGCCCCGCACATTTTACTCATGACTCTGGATTCCTGTGGCCATTTACACTAAGCGTGGCAGCATTAGCTGGACACTCCAGGACTAGAAGGGGCAGTGCAGAGATGGAGAAGAACCACCCTATGGCATTGGAGCTTCCAGTTAGTCACATCTTCGGTTACTACTGCATCTGTCACAGTGGTCTATGGTGCTGGATATGAGGCGTTTCATTCATCTATGTTGATTTTTTTGGTCATCCAAAGGTGTTAAAAAATTAATTAGTGGGGCCGGAGAGATAGCATGGAGGTAAGCATTTGCCTTTCATGCAGAAGGACAGTGGTTCGAATCCTGGCAACCCATATGGTCCCCTGTGCCTGCCAGGAGCGATTTCTGAGTGTGGAGCCAGGAGTGACCCCTGAGAGCTGCCGGGTGTGACCAAAAAGAAATTAATTAGCTTATTTCGTTAGTCTTTACTATAAATAAGAATTAGAAATCCCTTTGACTGAAGCATTTGTACAGTAGATAAGGTGTTGGCCTTGCAAGTGGCTCTTGATCCCTGGTACTACATATCTATATATGGTTCCCTGAGCTCCACCAGCATAATCCCTGAGCACAGAGCCAGGAGTGTGTTCAAAAAAGTTAGCAAAAAATAATAACAAAACATCGTTTTCCCATTTATTTTCATTTTAGGGAAGAAAGTTATTTCAAAGCTTGGATATTTCTGAAAGACTAAAATTTGTGCTTACATTGGGTAAGTGGCAAACAATATATTATCTTCCTGCTATAAATGTATATATTAGTGATTGATAATAATCAGCCACATGGAGGACATGCCCTTTTGCAATAGTGAATATACTGAAATAAAATCTTTAATTTTTTCAATGATCATTAGTGAAGATTATTAGGGCATCTTAGATATGACTCCTGTCATTCTTAATTCATTAAGAAATTACAAAATTGGGGCCAGAGAGATAGCATGGAGGTAGGGTGTTTGCCTTTCATGCAAAAGGACAGTGGTTCGAATTCCGGTATCCCATGTGGTCCCCCAAGCCTGCCAGGAGTGATTACTGAGCCTAGAGCCAAGAGTAACCCCTGAGCCACTGGGTGTGACCCAAAAAACAAAAAAGAAATTACAAAATTATAGCGTGGGTGGATATAATCTTAGCTTCGTGGTCTTAGTCAAGTAAACAAACTAGTGAATCAAAATATTAGAATTGTGCTTCTCTATGTCAGTTTACTCACAGATGATGTATCTTCTACCTAATTAAAAGAACAGCTCTCTGATAAATCTTGTATCAATAATGGCTAAAGATGCATGTTTACTTTTCTTTATAGCAAGCTTTTGTGTTATATTTTACATGTTTAGTACATCCAAATATTTGTAATTGAAACATATTTAAAATGGCTTTGTCTACTTTAGAGTGGAATAAGTAAAATTTAGGTGCAAAAAAATCAATAAAGAAATAGTGATTTAACCCTTTATGTATAAGAATTGCAGATTGGTATCCAGGTTAATAGGGTTTACAAATAAGAATATATACTAAATAATATTATTAAGAAATAATTGCAAATATAAACTTTTCATTTCCCACATTAGTTTCAAAGATGGATAGTGTACATTAAGGGTCATGAGATTTCTTTTTTTTCTTTTGGTTTTTGGGCCACACCTAGCAGTGCTCAGGGGTTACTCCTGGCTGTCTGCTCAGAAATAGCTCCTGGCAGGCACGGGGACCATATGGGACACCGGGATTCGAACCAACCACCTTTGGTCCTGGATCAGCTGCTTGCAAGGCAAACACCGCTGTACTATCTCTCCAGGCCCAGGGTCATGAGATTTCTAAATGTGGTCTATAATCTCCACTTATACGTCAGATGCACAGAGAAATATACTGGGCTCCAAATTTTATATAATAAAATAAAAATCTTGGATCGGAGCGAGAGCACAGTGATAGGGCATTTTCCTTTCACGCAGCTGTTCCAAGATGGACCTTGGTTCAATTCCCAGCATCCCATATGGTCCTCCAAACCAAGAGCGATTTCTGAGCACATAACCAGAAGTAATCCCTGAGCATCACCAGGTGTACCCAAAAAATAAATAAATAAAATAAAATAATATAATTATATATAGAGTGGGAACAGATCTTTACCTTCTTTGCTTCTTTTAATGTTTGCTTTCTCTTACTACTTACATTGATACTGTTTAGAATTTGTGTATAATTAATTTTAATGTTTAAAGACTTTGCTTTTATCAAAACATATATGGAAAATTAACAGTCACAAACTGTTATAATCCAAATTCTAAAACTACATGTTATCATTTTTTAAAATTCTTGGTTTCATTTATATTATATATAGTTTTCTTTAAACTTTGAGTTCATCTACATTTTTAGGAGAAACAGCATTAATCCATGCCATTTTTTTCTACTTTTCAGACTGTGTGGATGACACCATAATTGTCCTGGCTGAGGAGCATGGTTGTCTGGATATAATAAAGGTTTGTTATTAATCTGTTATTGAACTTCTGTTTAGTATTCATTCTTGGGACCAAATAAGCAATTATTTTTAAAGTTGCACTATTTCTGTTTAGATATAATTTCTTCACACAGAGACAAGCAAACATAAATTTTCATAAAGTCAAAAATATGACTCTTGAGTAGGGGCACCCACCACAGAACTTAGGGAAGCAACAGAGCTCAGCCTGTGGCAATGCAGATCCAAAGGTTTGACGCTCTGCCTGGCAATGTCTGGGGGACACAGGCTTTATGTGGACATTTTAATGCTTGCTACACTTATGCTTCACCAAGTAAAATATTTTCTTAAAAAAATCACAATAGTTGGGGCCAGAGTGGTGGCACAAGCAGTAAGGTGTTTGTCTTGCATGCACTAACCTAGAACGGTGTGCAGTTCGATCCTCCAATGTCCCATATGGTCCCCCAAGACAGGAGCGATTTCTGAGCACATAGCCAGGAGTAACCCCTGAGCGTCACTGGGTGTGGCCCAAAAAACAAGCAAACAAAAAAAAAAATTAGTCACAATATTTGACTGGAGCAATAATAGAGCAGAGAGGGTGCTTGCCTTGCATGCAGGCAACCTGGCTTTGACCTCTGAACATGATTCCCCCAAGCCCACCAGGAATGATCCTTGAGTACAGAGTCAGGAGTAACCCCTGCGCATAGCTGCATGTGGGTCCTTGCTTCCCCCCAAAAGTCCAAATGTTGGGCCAGAGAGATAGTGCAGGGTTCAGGACATTCAGTGCATGCAGCTGACTGACCATGGCTCTTCTTGACACCACCTGCTTCCCTGAGCAGCACCAAGTATGGGCCTGGATGACCCTGTGTGTAGCCAGGGTGGCTGGGTGAGTCCACATCACCGGGCCTGAGCAGCATCACTTCCTCAGCTCTTTCAATGAACCACTAGCTCGTGGAGTATCTCCAGGAAAGAATTGGAACCTCCTGTGCACTTCTTGGGAGAAACACACACACACACACACACACACACACACACACACACACACACACACACACGAAAAAGGCAAGATTTCCTAAAAATGGTACTTTTCACATGAATAATACTGACCGTATCCTTTGTTATGGGCTGGGCTCTGATGCTTGCCAAGACTCACACATCTGCCTCATCTGGTTTCAGGATGCACTTGCACATGTGTTTTCTGGGACTGGGGATATCACGCACTTTGTGGAGTGTGGTGAGCAGAGGCAACACACTCTATGGTGGTACTACCAGGCAGAGACACCAGGACCGTGACCCGGGCACTTCTACTTCTCAACTACCCTCAGCCTTTCAACTATTGCCATTACAATATATATTTTTCTTTTTATTCCTCAGGAACTTCCCGAAAACATGATCAATCTTTTGAAGAAGTGCCTGACATTTCACCCTTCCAAGAGGTTGATATTATTATGAGTTTCAGATTCAACTGTCTTTAACATAAAGTAGTTGAGTTTCTTCCTCATCAGTCAGAATAATAGTAGAAATAATATTTGTTTTGATTTAATGAATAATGTCTCTATTGTCATTGATAATCATAGCTTTCCTGTGCACTAATCAAAGAAGAAAAAAGTTATCCCTGCTCAAAATATTGATATATACTAGAAGAAATTATTAGTTCATTTCTATCTTCAAATTGAAAATTCAACAAAATGATGTCCTACAACTGATATCAGAATGAGAACAAGATTTTATTGGAACATGAATTATAGCAACAAAATTGAATAGTAGGATAAGCTAACAATTGCTGATAGTACAAAGGGATACCTAAAATTATCATAGATGTTGTATTAGTTCTTTTTATTAGTTGATGTCACTATGAGCCATGTAATATTATCCTAAACTCCTGAAGTTTGTCTTTGACAAAAATGTCTATACCAGGGGTGGTGAACAAGTTCAACACAAAGAGCCAAAATTTTAAACTGTGAGAGTCAGAGAGCCACACCATGCAGTGACCTGCCAAAACAGAAAAACACTCACACAAAAGCATATAATTTTGACAATAATATATTAAACACATAATGCATTTTGCCATTTTGAGTGAGGGCAAAATCCTGTTTGCCACCCCTGGTCTATACTAAAGACATGTTAGGAACAGATTAGTAGCAGAAATTAAAGCAGAATTTTTGTTGAACATGCCACTTTAAACTGAGAAATTAGCAAAAAATAAAACACAATGGATGTTATCAGATCATAATTTTATTACAATATTCAATAAAGGAGGTAGGTACATGGTAGAGAACTAAAAGTAAAAAAAGTAGTAATAATCTTGATAGATAACAAGGTGCAAAAAGCATAAGAAAGGTTAAAAAATTCAGCATTTACTTTTGGTTGTTAGATAAAGGTAAAACCTAGACAATGGGAGCTCTGTTATTTTCATGTCTAGATATTTAAAGTCTCTTTTGAATATGCACCATTTTTCATGGACACTTTTATATCTGTCATTCATGTTCTGCATTTTAACTCTTTTTCTAGGCCAACCCCCGATGAATTAATGCAGGACAAAGTGTTCAGTGAAGTGTTTTCTTTGTACACACCCTTCACCAAGCCCACCCATCTGTTTTCTTCTTCTCTGAGATGTGCTGATTTAACTCTGCCCGATGATATTAGTCAGCTGTGTAAAGGTAATGATGAATCACAGACTCATATTAATAAATCTTGTCTTGGGAGGAAATTCCCTTATTCTTCTGGTTGTGAATGTATCAATAGTTTATAGATAGGTATACCTTGAACAGACTTAAGATATAACTAGCTTCACATTTTTAATTTCTTAAATTTTAATTCCTTAAATTGCAAACTCAATTCTTATATATATATATATATATATATATCTCAACTCTTGAATTTGAGTTGTCATTAAGGTCTTCAGTTCAGGTCTTTTGATTCCTAGTAGGATTCTAATTCGCAGACCACACCAGCAGGCCTATCAAATCTGTAACGTTTATTATGAAATGGTTTCTAATGTTCCTGTTATTTATACGAAGTTTGTACCATTACATTCTGCATTAGCTTCTCTTGTTTTATTCCTCAAGAAATTGTGACTCAAGTTAGTTACTCTGACACTCAAAAGTTGCTGCGACTTGAACCAGAACCTCTACTAAGTAGACATCTAGTGAGCAAATGTTGTTAACTTGCTCTTCTGTCCTACAAACTGTCTCTTCAGTAATGCCATACCTAGTGGGGAGACGGGTGGGGTCACACAGTCACATAGTAGAGAGGACAGTGTACATCCCGGAGACAGACAGCCAAGGCCAAGCATCCTTAGTGTGAGATGGAGCCAGGAGTGAGCCTGTCCTCATTCCTCTTCCAGACTTTCATATTCTTAACTGTGCACCTGGGATGGAGATATAGATGGGGCACCTCAGCATGACATAGTTATGTATGCACATTTTTTCCCTACAAAGCTCTACATCCGATGTGTAGACCAGCTTTATACCCTCTGTGTGTTATAGAGTACCAATAGTCAGGGGAAAGCCTGACTTTTTCCTTCAGGTATTGCCTGCTCATCTTTAATTAAAAGCAGAAATAATAATGACTGTGGTCCTTTTCAATGTTGTCTTGATAGATATGAGCAATGACTACCTGGCAGAAAGGTCCATTGAAGAAGTGTATTATCTTTGGTGTTTGGCTGGAGGTGACTTAGAGAAAGAGCTTGTTAACAAGGAAATCATTCGATCCAAACCACCTATCTGCACACTTCCCAAGTAAGGAAAGAAACTTGTTCTTGGAGATAAAAATCTAGTAAAAGCATTTTTTCAAGAGGGGAAGGGGAGAAGCATGGTGAGTGTTTGTCTGGTAGTGTTCCAGCTAAGGGGCCTGGGTAGCAACAGGCGGTCAGTTCTCTTGCCTGGAGTGTCCATCAACAATTTTGTTATTTTAAAATATCTATTTTAAATAAATAAATTCCCCTTAAATATTTGGAGTGAATTTCTAATGGTATGTGCTACCGTATCTGATGTTCTGTAAGTGAAGTATGTACAAAAAAAGATGAATGACACTTGAAAGAAGATAAATTTGCTTTTGTGTATATTGTAGGGAAGTATTGGTATATTGCTGTATTTTCAAATGTGCATGTTCTTTGTGATCTTGTTGCTTATCATTGAGACCAGTATGTGCTAAGTCACTATTGAGAACTATCTGCATGACTCCATTGAAGTCATTTTGGACTCCCTATAATTGAATTGGAAATTATCCTATAAATTGGAAATTGATATTCATCCTCAAAAGCCATTCATATTATTACACAATTGCTGCTCATATTAATTTTTAAAGACTGAGCTCAAAATTCTTTAATATTTACCAATACTTGTAGTATTTTATTTCAGACTTTTTGAAGATTTGATCATTGTATGGGCTGGAGTGATAGCATAGTGGTAAGGCATTTGCCTTGCACACACAGCCAGCACAGGACGAACCCTGGTTCGAATCTTGACATCTCATATGGTCCCCCAAGCAGCCAAGAGCAACTTCTGAGCACAGAAGCAGGAGGAACCTCCAAGTGCCGCTGGGTGTGACCCAAAAACAAACAAACAAACAAACAAAAAATAGATTTAATCATTGGAGATAATAGGAAAAGTAATCAGCTAGCTTTTTCTTAACAAAATTTTTAGGTTAATTACCCATATAGACCACTAGTTTTTTTCCTTATTAAACTGGCTTTTAAATGTTCACTTCAGTTATACCATTCACATTACTGAATTAAGTAAAAATATCAGGAAATAAGATGATGTAATTCCAACAATAAATTACTTGAAGGATACATAAATTCTCAGAAAAAATTGCTTGAAATTTTGAGCAAATATCTTGTATTTATTTTTCCCAATAATTATTGGGATACATATAAGTAATACATTTTCTAGTGCAAATAGGTTCAAAACTGAATATTTCAGTTTTAGCCAACTTCATGAAAATACTCTGAGGACAGCTGCATCCAGATTCCATGATTATTTCTTTGCCCATTCTCCTCTCTCTTTGATTTCCAGAATAACCTTTTTCAGATATTATTCAAGGTCAAATGTATCCTTGTATTTTGTCCAATGCATCCTGGCAGTCAGGATGTTAATGCGAAACATCCTGTTGTTAAAAGGATCTCAGAGCCTTTTTATAGCTTCTCTCCCATCCTCGTCCTTATGAATCATCTTAGTGTGCATTAGTCCCAGTTTATTGAACCCTACAGCCTTGTAATACTATTTCCAAAGGGCACGGAGAGATAGCACAGCAGCATTTGCCTTGCAAGCAGCCGATCCAGGACCAAAGGTGGTTGGTTCGAATCCCGGTGTCCCATATGATCCCCCATGCCTGCCAGGAGCTATTTCTGAGCAAACAGCCAGGAGTAACCCCTGAGCACTGCTAGGTGTGGCCCAAAAACCAAAAAAAAAAAAAAAGTGCTATTTCCAAATAAGGCCCACAGCCCCAGGCTGCAATTGTTTGCCTGCTCACCATGTTAACCCAGACCCTACATTTGTTATTTAATATTATTTGTTTTTTGTTCTGCTTTTTGATTTTGGACACACCAGATGATGATGAGGTAGGAATGAGATGGCCCAGGGTGAGGTGTGAGGTGTCAACAGAGGTGTTTGGGCTCATGTATGTTCAGGTTGTAGAACCCAGACAACCAGGTGCTCCACCACTGCACCACAGCTCTGGCCCCTAATATTCTTAAGGAGTTCCCCACATGCACATGCTCCCACATCTTCCTTCTTGATATATGAACTTTTATACTTTTCTGCTTTCATACTATCATGTAGGCACTGTCAGCCTTTCATGAAGTCACATCACTATCTCTGCTTCTGTCTCTGTTTTTCTCCATCTCATTCTCTCTCTCTTTTTCTCTCTCTCCTTCCTGAGTACCTCCAAATAAAACTTATTTTACTTCACACACACACATGCTCACACAGACACACGCACGCACACACACGCGCACACACACACACACACACGGAATTACTCATCTTTAAAATCATTTTTCTACTGTACTATTTTTTTTGTCCATACTAACTTTCAAGAGCACATTTACATCATTGTCAGGAGGGAATTGCACAAGCAAAGTAAGTTGTTTTAGAAATCTTACAGCAATATTTTATTATCCCACCCAGTCTATAGTTTTTCTTCGGTGGAGGGATCAGTGATTAGGAGTAGATTTTATTTTCCGAAAGACATGGTAATCAGGTGATATTTTTTTTTTATCACTTTTCAGTTTTCTCTTTGAAGATGGAGAAAGCTTTGGACAAGGTCGAGACCGAAGCTCACTCTTAGATGACACCACTGTGACTTTGTCTCTCTGCCAGCTAAGAAACGTAAGGGTGCTATTTTGAAGTATTTGCCATCAGCTCCTGCCTCCAACTTTTTTCTTTCTTTTTCTTTTTAAAATGAAATCCTGCTTTATATCTGATGCCTGAATTCCTATAACAAACTATAAAAAATATTTGATATTTCCTTCAAGGTTTGTGTGTTCTTTGAGTAGCTTTTAGGAAAACAGTATCTGTATTTCAATTTATTATGTGTTGTCTGTGGGAAGAGTCAGTGGTTTTACCATTTTCACCGTTTTCATCTTTTAATGTTGTTGGTTTTATTTTTTCACCACTAGGTAACGTATAGTATTTTCAAATTTTTTAAGTGTATTGCTCTAAATGAGTGGAATGGTAAAATCGCACACAGAGATTTTTAATTCCCTAATTATAGTGTAGAGATGAGTCTGTGTGTATCCACTGGGAGAGAGCATCCACCTACTACCCACAGAGGCCCTTCAGAGCCCACGTATGCTGAGGGAGATGAGGGCGCACCCCATTTGAGCTGCCTGCTTCAGCTGTTGAAGGAAGCCCAGCACCAAGCCATGGGATGATCTGGGCAGTGTTAGCTACCATGTCTATAGGTGAGAAAAATGAGGAGAGTGGAATTTCTCAATGATTTATCAGCTACTTGAATTCTGTATGTAGATACTCGAATGTGAGGAATCCTGGGGCTGGTGTGGATTGGACTCCTGCCTGGTATGCAGGCCTGCTTGGTTCCATCCTGGTACCCCAGTTGATCTCTTGAGCTGCACCAGGAGTGATCCTGAGTTTAAAGCCAGGAGTAGGCCTTAAGCACCACCAGATGTGACCCAAATGCCAAAAAGACAAAGAAAGGGAAAAAGAATCTGATAAACTCTTGAATCTTTTTATTAGGATGTTTGGTTTTAGTTTATATAAATGTCAAAGTAAAAATAAACCTGACTTGAACCTTAAAGGGTACGCATTTCAAAGCAATGTGAAAACAATCACCAGGTGATTTTCAAGCACTTGATCCATTGATTACATTTGATACTGATTTTAGGAATTCTGTGTACCTGGACAAATATGCTTAATCAGGTATCTATATTTCTTCACGGTTGTGCATAGTAACTAGAGACGTAATGTTTTAGTGCATTATTGATAAGGATATTTAGATGTTGATTTATTCTTTATGATAAATTTATCGTTGCATGTTATTTTTCCTGGGAATTGTAAGTGAATGTCTATCTCAGATGCTTCTCCAGAAATACTTTTTTTCAATTAACAGAGACTAAAAGATGTCGGCGGAGAAGCATTTTTTCCACTACTTGAAGATGAGTAAGTTGACTCTCTTTCCTCAGTTCCCTTTGGTAGAAAACTTTCACATTTTCTGGGGTCAGAGAGATTGCACAGTGGGTAGCTCATTTGTCTTGCACGTGGCCAATTCGAGTTCATTCCCTGGCATCCTATATGGTTCCCCAAGCACTGCCACAAGTAGTTTCTGAGTGCAGAGCCAGGAGTAATTCCTGAAAACTGCCAGGGGTAGGTTAAACACAAAACCAAAAAAAAAAAAAAGAAGAAAAAAAAGAAAACTTGCACATTTTCTCTGAAAATTATGTCCTTGGACCAGAGCACAGCAGTAGGGCAGTAGGGCATTTGCCTTTCACACAGCCAACCTAGGACGGATCCGGATTCAATGCCCAGCATTCCATATGGTCCCCAGAGCCTGCCAGAAGTGATTTCTACATGCAGAGCCAAGAGTAACCCATGAGCGCTGCCAGGTGTGGCCCCAACCAAAATAAATAAATAAATAAATAAATGAAAATTATTTTCTGAAAATAAAAAAGTAGGGAGATAGAGAGCCACGAGGTGTGGCTCCGCCCTCCCTAAGAAAAGTAGGGTTTTGTTTCCTTTGTTTTGTTTTGTTTTGGGGCCACACCTGCTGACGCTCAGGGGTTACTCCTGACTATGCACTCAGAAATCACTCCTGGCTCGGGGATCATATGGGATGCCAGGGGATCAAACCTCTGTCTGTCCTAGGCTAGCACAGGCAAGGCAGAGATGCCTAAGCGCTTGCGCCACTGCTCCCAGCCCCCAAAGTAGAGTTTTTTTTAAAGTTTATTCCCATTATCAATTTCTCTGCCTTTGTTTCTTCTTTTAGTCAGTCTAATTTACCGCATTCCAACAGCAACAATGAGTTGTCTGCAGCGGCTACCCTCCCCTTGATCATCCGAGAGCGGGACACAGAGTACCAGCTGAACAGGATCATTCTCTTTGATCGGCTGCTCAAGGTGAGTGTCTGGGTACCAGTCTTTTTTTTTTTAATTATGAGAACAAAGATGCAAAGAAAGAGGACAAGGTAAAGTTACAGTGGAAGGACAATCACACATAGGCAGAGCGCATGGCTGGTGTTGGTTTTAAAGTCTCTGGGTGCCCAATCGCCTGGCTTGATTGGCCCCACGTGGGTTGGGTGAGGCCATCTTACCAGTGCTGGTCCCGAGGTTTCTTGTTCAGAGCGGCTCGGCAGAAGAGAAGCAGAGGAAAGGCAGAGCGCATGACTGGTCTTGGTTTTAAAGTCTCTGGGTGCCCAATCGCCCGGCTCATTTGGCCTCATGTGGGTCGGGTGAGTCCATCTTACCAGTGCTGGTCCTGAGGTTTCTTGTTCAGAGCAGCTCGGCAGAAGAGAAGCAGAGGAAAGCTGGGTACCAGTCTTATGATCAGTCCACCCCTGGCTTGTCGCTTCACTAATGAATTTTGGGGAAAACAAATAGGACACTACTTCTACTTTCTCCAATGAACTTTATAGAGAAAACTTGGTACAGCTTCATAAAAAGTAAAAAGGAAAAACCAGGAGCTTATGCAGAATCATTACTACTTGAAAAATATCTAAAATCAACAGGAAGAAGCTTTCTGAACAAAAATGGATAGAGAACATAGTAGAGGGGTCAGAACAATAGTCCAGTTGGTACAAAAGGCATTTGCCCAACCCAGGTTGGATCCCTGGCTCCCCAGAGGGTCTCTTGAGCCTACCAAGTTTGATTCCTGAGCACAGAGCCAAAGGGTAAGCCCTGGGCACTGGCAGATGTTGCCCAAACTATCCCCACCCCCAAAAAAGTAGAAGTGTAACTAATAAATTATCTATTTAAAAAAGGATAGAATTCATAGAAAATGTTAATTGAAATGTGGTTTTTTTTTCCACATAAAAATCAGCAGTAGCAAAGGTAGATTGAAATTGGAATGCTCACTGTTAAAGCTTCCAGGAGTTTCAAGCTCAATTTACCTGCGGGCCGCAGGAGGCAAAGTTGGGGTGATCCTTGAGTGCAAAGTCAGTAGTAAGCCTTGAACATTGGGGTTGTGACCCAAGCAATTAAAACAAAACAAAATAAAAAAATTCCTTTAGGGTAGGGCCACAAAATGTTGTACAGAGGGCCGTTTGTGGCCCGTGGGCCACAGGTTTGAGACCCCTGGTAAACTGATCAAACATTCTGTAAAGTGAATTAAAAGTTTATCTGGAGTGGGTGGAGCCACAATAAAAGCTGTTAGTTTCTGTACTACCAGTTTATCAGTGCTTTACATGACCTACCTGAACTGAGTCTGGTAGTGTTATTCTCCTTATGCCTCACCCTGACTACAGCTGCACCAGCTCCTTTCTTTGATTCCATTACACTTGACAGACAGGAACAAGAGAGCACGCCACGGCCCTGAATACAGAGAAAGCTATTGCAGGTGTTTACAAAAATAACTGGTCTATTAAGAATTGTCCAGACTTGGGCCTGGGAGATAGCATGGAGGTAAGGCGGTTGCCTTTCATGCAAAAGGTCATCGGTTCCCCATATGGTCCCCCGTGCCTGCCAGGAGCAATTTCTGAGCATGGAGCCAGGAACAACCCCTGAGCACTGCCGGGTGTGACCCAAAAACCACACACAAAAAAAAAAATTGATTAAAAAAAAAAAAAAGAATTGTCCAGACTTAAAGACATGCAGTGAGATAATCTTCTTCACCCACAGGCATATCCATACAAAAAAAATCAGATCTGGAAAGAAGCCAGAGTTGATGTCCCTCCTCTTCTCAGAGGGTTGACCTGGGCTGCGCTCCTGGGGGTGGAGGTAAGCAAGAAACAAGCAACTTAAGATTGTGGCAGATCAATCTCCTCTTCTCTCTTCTTTCTGCTTTCTTCTCTCTTCTTTTTTTTTTGTTTGTTTGTTTGTTTTTTGTTTTTTTTGGTTTTTGGATCACACCCGGCGGTGCTCAGGGGTTACTCCTGGCTATCTGCTCAGAAATAGCTCCTGCAGGCACGGAGGACCATATGGGACGCCGGGATTCGAACCAACCACCTTAGGTCCTGGGTCGGCTGTTTGCAAGGCAAATGCCGCTGTGCTATCTCTCTGCTCCCTTTCTTCTCTCTTCTCTCTCAGTCTCTCTTCTTTCTCTCCTGTTTCTCTTTCCTCTCTTCTCCCTCATTTTTCTCTCTTTTCCCTTTCTCTTATATTTCTCTCTCTTCTTTTTCTTTCCTTTTAAACACTGGTTTGCAACACTGTTACTAAAAGGCTATCATGTAGATCATTGTTCCTTCCTTTCAGCACCCAGTTCTTGTCCAAAGTGATCATTCCCTTCTCTGTCCTAACTGCACTCCCCACTCTTTGTGCCAAGCTTCCTACCATGGACCACTGGTCTTCATTTTTATTGTCTATGGATATAATTCTCATACTATGTTTGTATTTTTTTAGTATCTGGCAAATGAGTGTACACTGGTGAAGGGATGGGTGTTGGAACTTAACATGGCTGAAAAAATAAATAAAAAATAAGAAAAGAATAGACAGTCATTAAGAAAATCAAAGTTATTCTTAAGTAATTATTAATAAAATATGCAAGAAAGTATGAACATTGAAAATATTTGGAAACTATAGTGAAAATAGTAGAAAAATGAGTAAACTAGGGTAGGATAAATTTTAGATTTGGGCTATTTAGTATTTAATGAGGCTTACGATATTACCTAGTATTTATTTTTAAATGGAATGTTTAGGTGAAAATATATTCAGACATGAGTATATTGTTCTTATTAAGTTTCTAGATTTCAGAATAGGATGCATTGTCTCTTAAATTTAGAGAAATATTCTACTCCAATTGTAAACTTAGTAACAAATCCTTGACATAATTTCACCCCTTTGTACACAGTGACCCAAGAACCAACTATAAAAGAAGTTGCCTCTTTCTAACACTTTGTGGCAGTGAGAAATGAGGGGGGTATCACAGTTAGTAGGGTGACTGTGCAACTAGAAAGCACAGAGGTATAAAGATCATGTCGTGTGTGTGTGAGATCATGGCTTGACCTCTGTTTATTTTCCTATAAAAGTAGAAGTGTTGGAAAAAATTGATGTCACATCATAGAATCTAATTCCTGCCTATTGTTTACAGTGATAGGAAATTAGAAAATAAAAATTATTCTGTGCTTGGTCCTGTAGAGCATGGTCAAGTTTTGAAATAGTTTATTTAATGTATTCCTTCTATAATGGTATAACTATAATGGTTAACTTCTATAATGGTATAAAAGATGTAAACAAGTCTTTAAATCCCTTAATGATATTTCATCACTGCATGATTCTTGACTCTTTATTCTGTTTTATTTTGGAGGCCGCATTGGCAATACTCAGGACTTACTCCTGGCTCTGTACTCAGGAATCATTCCTGAACAGACCAGAATGCCCTGTAGGTTAAGATCTGGTTGGGGGTTGGTGAGGTAGCATGGAGGTAAGGCATTTGCCTTGCATGCAGAAGGATAGTGGTATGAATCCCGGCATCCCATATGCCCATATTGTTCCCTGAGCCTGCTAGGAGTGATTTCTGAGTGTAGAGCCAGGAGTCACTCCTGAGTGTTGCCGGGTGTGACCCAAAAACCAAAAAAAAAAAAAAAGACCTGGGTTGACTGAGAGAAAGGCAAGTGTCTTCCCCCACTGTACTATTTTTACTATTATTGCTCTGGCCCCTTCACTCTTTATTTTAAACTTGTGTCTCTTGATGATGAACTGCCACCCTTGAAACAGTTTTCATTTTTGAAATCTGAATATATTTTATTTTTGCATTTATCACTCATTTTAAGACAAAGGTTTCACACTAGATGATCTCCCTCCCAGTTCTAATTTATTTGTTTTGTTATTTTGTTTATTTGTGTGTGTGTGTGTGTGTGTGTGTGTGTGTGTGTGTGTGTGTGTGTGTGTGTGTGTGTGTGTATTTCTGCGCCATACCCAGCACAGCACTCAGGAGTCACACATTGGATTTGCACTCAGAAATCACTGCTGACAGGCTCAGGGGAGAGATGCCGGGGATCAATCCCAGGTCAGCTGCTTACAAGGCAAACACAAATACCCTCCCCACTGAGCTATAGCCTTTAACTTTAATTTAAAGCAGTGTCTTCCTGCTATTCCCTGCATGATTGATGAGTGGCCAAAGAACAAGGCTACATGGATAATGGAGGCTGGCTAAGCTGCTGTCAGCTCAGTGTCTCTTCCAGAGCCTTTGTCTCTGAGGTGTCCTTCAACTGTCTGCTTAGAATTGCAGCTCATCACACACTTCTATTGCAGGTTGCCAGAAATATGGGCAACTTTCTAGAAGGTCTACTTTGGGTTTCAATGTGCCACTCTATAAATATTATGCATTTTAATCATGGATGTTTCTTTTTTTTGGTTTTTGGGTCACAC
>PVKC010012837.1:0-23424 GCA_004027635.1 Crocidura indochinensis
GGGGGGGGGGGGGGGACAAAAATGTTTTCTTCTTCCTAAGGGGGCATGATAGAAAATAATTGAGAAGCAATGGGCTAAATAGAAGAAATGTTACTAAAAAGACACTAAAAAAGACACTGAATTTTTTACTGGAACCCAACATGTCTAAGAACAAGTTCTGGTATTACAATGCATCACTGTCTTTGGAATTCAAAGTGTTGAGCAGAATGTGTGTGATGGGGGAAAACAAAGGTATAAAATAGGTGACCACCACATCACTTGGCAAGTCAAAGGACTCTAAGGAACATGGTCAGATAATCTTTTGGCACAAAATCCAACCAGTATTAGAGAATGCAACCTGTCCTTGTTTTTAAAATACAACAGAAAATTCACACACAATTTTTTTTTTCTAAAAGTAGACACTAGGAGGAAGGAATAATAGGGTCTGAATAAAACCATCAGAGGAAGCCAAAAGAAGGAATGGTAGCTGACTCAATGCCAACAATTGGCAAATGATAGCTTAATAGCCTGTTTTATATGACCCATTAAGCTAAGAACATATTTTCATATGAAGTTGTAAATAAAACAAAAATAATATGAGGCCCATAAAATTTAAACCATCAGCTAGCCGATCTGTTGACTCTTGCTTTATAATGTCCTGGATATGGACACATTTCTTGCCTTCTGGCTAAAACCTGGCCTAAGACCTCTGAAGAGAAACTGGTTTCAATTAGGCTTGTGCTCTTTGCATGACTACACATATAAGAAGCAAAGTTTATAAAAACAGATAACAAGTATTGTGTTTGTATGTAAAGTTTCAGCTTTTCCTTATTTGATGCCTAGCTTATACTTTGAAAACAAAAGATATAATCTCTCTTGGGAAGAGAGATGGATTAATAATACAACCTCTGACTTATATAAAAACTTAATTTATATTCAAAATATTTCAATTATCCTTAATCTACTCTGGGTCACAACATAGGCTATAAGGAAGAGAAGCTATGACTTTAATCTTAAAAATAATGTAAAGTGATGCTGGAGCAGTGGCGCAAGCTGTAGGGCATTTGCCTTGCTCGTGCTAGCCTAGGACAGACCACAGTTTGATCCCCACCATCCTATATGGTCCCCCAAGCCAGGAACAATTTAAGCGCATAGCCATGAATAATCCCTGAGCGTCACTGGGTGTAGTCCCCACCCACAAAGTAAAGTTGGGGCCCAGAGCAATAGCACAGTGGTAGGCATGCAGCCAGCACAGGATGGACCCCAGTTCGAATCCCAGCATCCCTTATGGTCCCATGGGCCTGCCAGGAGCTATTTCTGAGCACAGAGCTAGGAGTAACCCCCTGAGAGCTACTAGGTGTGACCCAAAAAAGCAAAAAATAAATAAAATAATGAAAAGTTTTGTCAAATCTTTTGAAAACAAGCCAAGGAGTAACCTTGCTTACATTCTTCAATATAAGTAGAGTACAATACAAAGATGTGTAATTATTGCAAAAATATAATTTCATATATATCACTAACTGTTGTATTGCTTGCTAAGGTCTCCAGCAATATGTAGCTAGTCCCAAGGCAACACTTGTCTAACATATTTATTATAAATAGCACAAATACTTACACGACAGATGTGACATTGTTGGCTAGTGAACTTTCGTAGTATGGAATTCCTTTACTAATGACAACACTGATCTGGCCACCCAAAGTGTTTGACACTACTCCAGCATGCACACCAGCCATACACAATGGAGAGGACTTCAGAAAGAGAGAAAAAAAAAAGAGGTGAGTCATAAAGAGATAGTACAATGAACAGGTGCTTGCACATGACTAAGCTGGGTTCAGTCCCTGACACCTGAACTCTATCAAGAGTGATCCATGAATGCAGAATCAGAAGTAAGTCCTGAGCACTGTTTGTGGGTATGACCACAAAACAAAAAAATTTTAATTTTAACTAACAAAACCTTAAGAATTATCTAGGTGGTTTCTCTCATTAAGTGTGGAGTAGATTATTAGTACTATGATTTTAGACATATTGTTTTAAGTGAAAGAAAAGTTTAAAATATAATGGTTTACTAAAAAGAAACAATCCTAGACAGCCAAAAATAAAAAACAGAATTAGGTACAAACCCACCTATTCTTTAGTTTAAAAAATAAATTATAACTTTAACATAAGTCTATAGCCCACTTACATCTCTATATCCATGAGGGATTGTTCCAGAAATCTCTGCAAAGGGAAGGAGGCAACCAGATGGGCAGTACTTACTGTGAAATAAAAATAAAGAGGTATATATAAAAAGCTAAATCTTTTGAGGAAAAAAATTATCACATGCAGTTTTTTAGCTCAGAATAGAACATGCCTACCCTAAGAGAATTACTACCTTGAAAAGTCCTTCCAAATTTCATTCCATTCACACATGCAACATAGTCTTCACCTATGAATTTGCAAAAAGGTTTCATATTCCAATCCTACTTTATTTTATTCAGTATGAATGGGTAGACGTTTTTCTACTCTAAGATGACTCATTATATTTGATAGTCTGGTTGTAAGAAATTTGTATATCAATGCTTTATTATCAAATTTAATATAATTTTTATCTTAATAATAGTGACTTACATATCGTTCACAGTAATATTCCAGGTACATGTTAACATTGAATCAGGGAAATTCCCATCACCGAATTGTCCTCCCTCCACCTCCGTTTCCATCCCGCCTCCCCTATCCTCCACCATCCCCCCAGGGGCTTCTAGATTGAGTGGCCCCCTCTGTGTCTAGTTTATTACTTAGTGATCTTATAACTGTTTGGTCTTGGTACCTTCATTACTTCTCCCTCTAATTAGGAGGCGGGACTAAATAGCTTGAGTTATGTGATTTAGTTTGAGGAAGAGTAAAGTAATAAAATGGGGTAAAATTCAACTACGCCAACAATGGGCAGAGTCCTTCTACAGGCTCTCATCCTCGGTTTGAGAGACGAAGGGGAAAATAAAAGGTGAAACACCACAACAGTTCAAAAAGAAGTATCAAATAAGATATCCAGTGAGTACTGCAGCAATAAAGATATGCACCACATAATTGCCATGGTCTTGAGATAAAAAACATGACAAAGCGCAAAAAGAGAGAAAAGAAAAAGTAAATATATAAATAAAAAAGTGGTTAACTACTTAAATATATGATATTTGCCATTCATTTATATACTCACTAGTCCAACTACCATTCAACACATTTACTTAAATGTCTATTAAGTTATTTATTGAGTGTTGGGCTATGCTAAGTACTGGATTTACAAATACAGTTTCTGTCCTCACTGAGTTTATATTCCAGTAATGGAAATACAAACCATTACTCTATGATTCCCTTATGAAGAAAAGGCATTCTACAAAATAACTAAAAAGGTAAGTGAAAGAGGACTAATCAGGCAGCAGTTCTGCATTAGAAACTAATATGGGAGAGACTATTTTTAGTCTCAATGAACAAAGGAGAAAACTGAGGAATTATGTACCCAGACCACACAACTAAAAAGTGTCAGATTAGTTTTGAATTGGTGCATTTGTGCAAGACTGCACTGCCTTGGACAGGACGAAGAAAACTGATAAATAACACTGCCACAAGTGGCGAAAAATAAGAACAGGTGAGGATCAGAAAGAACAGCATGTGAGGCAGAATGGCCTGTGTGTCAGAAACTAGGCAAGACATTGAACAGCACAGTGACAGTCGACTGAGTACAAGAAAAGTTGAAAGAGGGTTGGAAAGGTAGCCAAGGGGCCAACGAACAGGCAAAGGCTTCATGGGTTAAGTTAAGGTACCTGGAATATAATTTTTTATTAAAAAATAAAGTTCACGAAAAATTTTGATAGCTTAAACTCATTCACTGTATTTTTTTGTTTTGTTCTGTTTTGTTTTGTTTTTTTAATTTTTCCAAAAAGCATTTTGTCTCCTGGGGAAGACTAAGGAGTCATGACTGGATCCTGGGATTCTGTTAAGGAGCAGTGCAGCAGTCCAGGTGATTGCTTGCACCTGGGAGGTGACAAAATTACAGGAGAGTGGAAGGCACAGGCAGTTGAATCTCTGACAGGGCTCTGCAGATCAGGACCCTCTTTGAGTACAAAAAACATCTATGACACAAGTACTGAAACATTCTGAACGACACAAAGAAGGTTCTTTCCCTAATGGAAACAAATTAGAGGAAGTTAGAGCAATGTATCTTATAAAATCTCCAAAATCAGGCTAAAGAATTTGGAGAATTATTTTGGTGAAAAGCTATAGCTCTGGATAGTAAGGGAAATAATATGTGTTTAAAAATATAAATTGTAAAAAATAAGCCAGCTAAGATTAAAAATGGAAAATCATTTAAGAATTAATCCTGGCCTAGGCAAAAGAAAGTTACATAAAGCAGAGAAATAGTCAAAATATTACTTGGATAAGAAAAACAGAATTCTATAATAAACCAACTACTGTCCAATTTTAGAGAAAAAAATAAGTAAATAGCATTTCTACTTTTACTTGATTCTGGAACATGAATAATTCTAAATTACATTAAAATGATACTTTCATAGTAAAGATCCAAATACAACAGAAGCAAAATGTAAACACGATAACTCAATGGCATTAGTAAGCTCTCACTTACTGGAGTCTTAAAATAATAGTAAACTTAAATGTATAAATAAGATGAAGAGTTTTATCATGGAAAAAAATCACAAATAAGAGTCATACCTGAACTCAGGTTCCAAAAAATTGGATGCAGTGTCCAAACAAGTAATTAGATCTAGAAAAAGAAAAAAAAACTGGATTCAACAATATTTAGATTTATCCTTGGTCAAACATATGCCTATTTTAAATCTTAATTCTTTTTGTTTGAAATTTCAGTAGCATGTCAAAGATCACACTAACAACTTCTATTCTATTTGCGTTGGGAAAGCAGGACACTAGGAGCACTCCTAATGAATCTTACCTTGAGAGATGTGGGGCTGATGATTCTGACCTCAGGCATAGATCTGTGAAGTTGCCTGAGTCCAACAGTCTTAGGACCTACCATGTCCAACCTTGGTGATGCTTGGAGGAAAGCAGGGTAGAGCTTAATTAAGGGCTCCATACATACACGGTATGTTCAGCCCTCTGAGCTATCTCTTGTGTCTCTATTCTAATAACCTATTAGTTATTATTAATATAAATTATTTTTACGTGTTGTGTGGATCACGTCCAAGTCTCATTTGAGCAAGTCATAGTTTAGTGTTAAACTGCATCTGTGTACTTCCTCTATTAATAATTGGGTGGAGGGGGACTTGGGGCCATGTCAGATGGTATTCAAGGTACTGTGATTGAGAATCATTAATGGTGATCTTTGAGACACTATTTGTAATACTTGGTATTGAACCTATGTTGGCCATATGAAAGCTTAAGTGCTAATCCCTGGTACTATTTCTCTGCTTCAACTTTTTACAAACTTTCATTAACCACAATTTCTTTCTGATCTGAGTTTTCTTTATTTGGAAGTTGTGTCTTCCCAATACTGTTCACTACTACAATATCTTTTCTCTTTTTTTTTTTTTGTTTGTTTTGGTTTTTGGGTCACACCCAGCGGTGCTTAGGGGTTACTCCTGGCTATCTCCTCAGAAATAGTTCCTGACAGGCATGGGGGGCCATATGGGACGCCAGGATTCGAAACAACCACCTTAGGTCCTGGGCCAGCTGCTTGCAAGGCAAACGCCACTGTGCTATCTCTTTCTTTCTTTTTTTTTTTTTGGTTTTTGGGTCATACCTGGTGACGCTCAGGTGTTACTCCTGGCTATTCACTCAGAAGTCGCTCCTGGCAGGCACGGGAGATCATATGGGGAACCGGGGGATCTAACCGCGGTCAGTCCTAGGTTAGCACAGGCACCTTATCTCCAGCGCCACCACCCGGCCCCTATCTCTCTTTCTTATACAAAGACCCAACTCAAGAAATTGCTTCTGGAAAGTCTAGCACTCAAAACACCAAAATATTTTTAGCTGTTACAATTTCTTGCTTTTACAAACAAACCCATACAAAATAATGACAAAAGAAAGGTGAAGTTATGAATAAATTCAGTGGTTTAGCATCAGCATTTTCTGGGAATTTACTGGAATTTCAAATCCTGGAACATCATCCCAACTTATAGACTCTCTAAAAGTAGGGCCCCCAAAATCTGCTTTACAGATAACTCTTAACAACATTAATGCTGGAATACTCCAATAAGGCAGAACTTTAAAAATGTTAACATTCCTACTGAGATATGTAGTCAAAGTAAGCTCCAACCTGTCTACTTGAAATTTAATTATTATCATAAAAAAGTATGATTCTATTCTAAGAAATACATGTTTACAGAATGTCTCTTGAGGCCCGGGAGATAGCATGGAGGTAAGGCGTTTGCCTTTCATGCGAAAGGTCATCGGTTCGAATCCTGGTGCCTCGTATGGTCCCCCGTGCCTGCCAGGAGCAATTTCTGAGCATGGAGCCAGGAGTAACCCCTGAGCACTGCCGGGTGTGACACAAAAAAACAAAAAAACAAACAGAATGTCTCTTGAAACAACTAGAGCATAATGACTGCTTATAACCAATAGAAAACTAATTTGAGTGAATCAATATGGATCAATAGTATTAATATACTTGATACCACAAATGACTAGCAATTAAATCTGCCTTTTAGGTATTTAAAAGAACACAATACCACCAAGTTGTATGACTGATAAAGCCAAACAAACTGGTTTCTATAATCTAGTTATTCCAAGCAATCTTTATATAGGAGCAGTAAGAAATGATTTTATACTTTCCTGTACAACTCCAAATGTTTCCGAGTGCTGAGGTTAGATATTGGACTTCCAATATATAAAATTCAGGAATAAAAAATGTAAGACGCCACATTTTTCAAGTACTCAAGTCATAAGAAGGCTGCCAGCTAGCCATTATCTTCAGGCAACATGCCAGAGAGCTGGTTAACTATGGACACTCTTGATCAAAACAAAGCATTGACTGTAAGCGCATGAATACTAAATTTCCTTCCAGGCTGAAACTCTTAAAATATACAGCTCACCTGACTCTGCTCTAAAATTCCAAGGGGGCTCTCAAAAGTGCTCCCTGAGGAAAATAGGAATTCAAAACAAACAGTGAAAAGAACCAAGAAAATTAAAGAGAGAACATCCTAATTATAAACATTGACCTTTAAATCTTGAAAGGCAGAGAAATGTCAATTAAACAAGCGAGTAAGAAGCTTTAAAATGTTTCTAATGAAAGTTTGCCCCAACCAAGCAGTTTCTTAAAAAAAAAAAAAAAAAAGGCAAAACAGTATTTGACAATGTTCCCAAATAATAAGAACCAACATATGCAAAATGAAGACAGCTCACTGGAAACCATCTGTAGAGACTTCTGACAAGAATATATAAGAAGCCATGTATTAACAATGGAATAAAACCAGATCCAAAACCAAATCCTCACATTTATAGTTAATGATGTGGCTACCTGTGCTGATCCTATCTGGTGGCAAGGCTGGCAAGAGTCAGCTTCCTTCACCAGGTATATACAGGGACCATGGAGTTTTCCCCCAGCTCATTACCAGGAAAGAACAGGTTCCAGGTTGATGACCAAATTCCTTTTATTATCTTTTTTCTTTATTTTATTGAGATCATTGTGAATTACAAGTCCTTCATACCTGACAGTGAATTAGGGCCATATCCACCACCAGTGTTGACCTCCTTCCACCAAAATTCCCAGCAAGCAACCCATATCTCCACCTTTAACTCCCTGGCCTACCAGTGTAATTGACCAATTTTAATTTTAGATTGTTATAGCTTGGGTTTCTTGATTCTATTGTCATTGATTTTGGCTTGGATATTTAGTTCTGACTTTTTGTTTATTTGGTTGGTTTGGTTTTAGGGGGCTACATCCTACAGCACTCAGTGGTTACTCCAACCCTGCACTCAGAAATCGCTTCTGGCAGGTACAGGGAATATATGGGATGCTGGGGATGAACCCCAGTAGTCCTGGGTTGGCCAAGTGCAAGACAAGCACCCTACCTATGAGCTATCACTCCAGCCCCCAGTTCTGACTTATATTAAATTTCCATTAAAGCACCAGAGACCACTTGGACCTTGGCCTCTATCCTCTTATAATTTTTCTCAAGTGAGGAAACACAGAAATATGAGGTAAACAAAGTAATTCATGTCCCAAGATTCTACCAAAAAAAAAAAAAAAAAAGAAAGAAAAGAAAAGGTTGGATCAAGCCCCTATCTAGAATATATAAATAAAATTTAAAAAATGGGGAGTGGCAGATTTTTTTTATTATTATTATTACAACAGCCCTTATATAGGATTAAAAGAGGAATTTGGAGATCTGAAGGATAATGGAACATAGCCTGGGGTTTAAGTGAGGCCCCGGTAAAAAGCTTAGCACCAGGGGCTGGAGAGATAGCACCGAGGTAAGGCATTTGCCTTTCATGCAGAAGGTGGGTGGTTTGAATCTGCATCCCATATGGTCTCCTAAGCCTGCCAGGAGCAATTTCTGAGCATAGAGCCAGAAGTAACCACTGAGGGCTGCCAGGTTTGATAAAAAAAAAAAAATATATATATATATATATATATATATATATATATATATATCACACCAATCAGGGAGTGCCCTTGAGTAAGGGCAGTATTGATAGGCATTAAAACCAGGACTCACAGTGAAGGAGAAGAGACAGCCTTCAAGCCCAATTAGGAATACTAATGGGAACAGTGAGGAATGTTTTCTTTGTGCTATCCCTCCCCATCTCTGGTGCAGTGGTGTCTCCAAAACTTTCAGCCTCAAGGAGAATCCCTAGAACAATCACTCATTCCACAGATCCCCCTGGAACAAATAGCTTTACGTGGGTTCCTTAAGCCAGAGAGTTGGTGATAATGTCACAGAGGACATCCAACAAGGAGGAAGCTAGAAAAGGTAGTATTCAAACAGCATGATTTGCCAGGAGAGATTAGTACCACATTTACTGCTAAATGATAACAGACAGGTTGCCCAAATCTCAGAATGGGAAGGCATGGCAAGAGAGGAGAGAGCCACTTCTTACTTTCAGCATGAGACAGAAGAGGATTTTTGCTTGTCCCCCTACTGAAAAAATGGGAAAAGCTTACCTTTACTTGTAGATTACATTTTCAAAAATTAACTTTATAGACATAAATTAGATCAATGGATAATAGAAAATAACTGGAATCTACTGCTGAGGGAGTGCAAGATAGATGCTTGCCTAGCACAAAGCTGAATGGTTAGTATCAGGCACCACAGATAGTCCCTGAGCACCCTCAGGAGTGATTTCTTAATGAAGAGTCAGAGTAAGGCCTAAGCATTGCCAGATGTTGCCAAAAATAATCTAAACAACAAAATACTTCATAACCAAAATCTATTAATCTAAAATGTTTTAATTCAGTCTAACAGCTCCTACCTACCCTTAGATGTTCATACTCTCAGTTTTCTTTTTTCTGGTTTTAGGGCTGCACCTGATGGTACTCAGGGAACCATATGGAATGTTAGAGTCACAGGATCAGCCAACCATACGCAAAGATGTATCTTACTGACAGTACAATCTTTTCCACTCACTCTCAAATTTTCTACAAAGTTCTAAATACTGTCACCTGCTCAATGGAACATTTACTCTACCACTGATTAAACTTCCCTTTACTCCCATCTGTTACCCCAAACTTCCCAAAGTTTAGTCTGCATTTATTGTTCTCCTTAAACTATTTGTCCTCATTTGCTTAGCACCTTGATTTAGTTTTTCTGTTCTGAGATTAAAAGTAACTTCTTTGAGATCTGAGAGAGAAAGGGAATAGAGAAGGGAAGGTGCTTGCCTTGTAGAATAAGACTGGCCTGCATTAGATGGCACTCCATATGATCTTTTCACCAAGATTCATTGCTCAAACAACATATCTATAATTTTAACAAATTACTGTGCCAGTCTAACAAATGAAGAAGCTGTTTAAGTTGCTTGCCTAAGATGTTTCTCAGTCTTTATTTTCAAGTGCTCTTAATCTACAAGTAGGTTGTTGAGCTGGGGACACTTGGAGATGTTCCATAAAAATATTTATGGAATTCAAAGTGGCAGAGAAGTTTCCCATGTGGAAACAAACTGAAGCTTCTCCACAAAAGACAAGTGACTTCAAATGAATAAATTATTTTAAGAAATTGTGACCGTCATGAAATTTACCTATACATGGATGTACACGGAATCTACTATGTTAAGTGAAATAAGTCAGAGGGAGAGAGATAAACACAGAATAATCTCACTCATCTATGGGTTTTAAGAAAAATGAAAGACATTAAGACATTCTTGCAATAATTTTCAGAGACAAAAGAGAGGAGGGCTGGAAGGTCCAGCTCACAACATGAAGCTCACCACAGAGTGATGAGTGCAGTTAGAGAAATAACTACATTGAGAACTATCATAGCAATGTGAATGAATAAGGGAAGTAGAAAGTCTGTCTAGAGTACAGGTGGGGGCGGGGTGGAGAAGAAAGAGATTTGGAACATTAGTTATGGGAATGTTGCACTAGTAAAGGGAAATGTTCTTTATATGACTAAGACCCAACCACAATCATGTTTATAATCAAGGAAGATATTAATTAAAAAAAAGAAATTGTGATTGAAAGGCTAGATAAAATGTATTAAAACATTCAGCAAGCATTCTCTAAAATTCCCTGATTCTTCTCAACTTCAAGTAAGTTTATGGATTGGGATAATAATAATAATAATAATAATAATAATAATAATAATAATAAACAAGTAAAAAAACTCAGGAAAGGGCTATAAAACAAGGATTATCTGGACTATTATTACTTTTCAAAGACATTCATAATAAAATGATTTTTTTTTTAAGTTTGTAAGTTAAAGAGCTGGAGCAATAGTACAGGGGGCAGGGCACTCACCTTGCACAGATCTGACACAGGTTCAATCTCTTGCATACCATACGGGCCTCTGAACCCCAACAGAAATGATCCCTGAGTACAGAGCTAGGAGTAAACTCTGAGCGCAACTGGGTATGTTCCCAAACAAACAAAAACCATTTAGAAGTTAAGAAATCAGCTTATTAGCTTATTTTCAAATCATTGATGGAGTTGCAGAAACATATATTTCCTAATTTAAATTACTGTTTTGACAAATTTTTGTATGAGCTACTATTTTGGGGGGAGGCTGTGCTTTGGGGTTACTACTGACTCTGGATCCAAGAATCACTCCTGGCAGTGCTCAGGAAACTATACGGTATGTGGAGATCAAACTCAAGATGACCTCATGCAAGGCAAACACCCTATCCTCTGTACTATCACGCTGGCCTCCCACAAGCTACAATTCTTAAGTCTCACCAGAGTTCCCTGAACAGGGGGTATATATGGAACAGTAGACAAACCACCAGAGAGAGTTGATTCAATTTTTCACATTTTTGTTTTAGACATTCAGGTAAATTCTGTCCACCTGGCAATGCTCAGGGGACCATTGATGGTCCTTAAATTTAACCAGGGTCAGTCTCATACAATCTAAGAATCAACTCCTACACTATTTCTTGGGCCCCCCAACTTTCCCCCTGTAGATTCTATTCTCAACAATCTAGAAAAGGTCTCTCCTTTATATGTGTAATATTTCAGTATTCTTCAGGTAATTTGAATACTTCTTGTGTGAGAGTGTGCGAGAAATGGTAATATGATCTTTTAACAGTACTAAAAAAATGGCATACTGGATAATAAAATTTTTAGCTAATATAGTACAAAATAACAACTGACATTCTTTAAAGCATTGCATTACACTCTTAGAAATCTAAAACATCAGTTTTTCTTCTATCAAAAATAAGAAAGGATAGAAACTTTATGTAAAAATACACTTCTAATTTTGCAGTTCTGTGGCTTATTTCATTTTATTTTACAAATTTATATTTGTGCTATTAACTTCTATCAGGTACACAAAGTAACACTTCAGTTTTCTTTCTGGAAATTGTAAAATGTCTATGTGAGTCATTGGACAAAGTAGAAAATTACCTTGTTTATCTATAACTGAGTATGAGGCCAAAAATCCTCTTCCAGAAACATGGATTCCACTCATGAACAGCACTGTGATTTCATTGCTTTTCGATTCAATTGAATGGTTCATTTGCAATCCCAGACCACAGTATTTGCCTAGGAATTAAAGAAAAGCAGATTCTCATAAAATCAATAATATTTACAATGTTAAATCAGTCACACAAATGTAAGAAACTGGGTACAGGTACTGTTAAATTAGTTTAAACTGAAAGCGAGTTATGTTTAGCCATTTAAAATCATATTAAAAACTAGGGAGACAACTCAATGGGGTATAAGATGCTCTGAGTTTCATCCTTAGCACTGTGCGTGCCAGTTTCCTACTGCAGCTCTACTGGAGTGGTCCTGGAGGCTCCTAGCAGCATGAAGATAAAGTAGCACATTCTTGAAGAAACAAACCAAAAAAAAAAAAAAAAAAGAAAAACATAGACCCTCATAAAAATAGACATAGGGTCTTAGCACCTTATTTGCCCAAACATATAGCATACCTTAAGAAAGGTATTCTTTAGGGTCTAAAAAAAAAAAAAAACCAAATCAACTCCAGAACAAACATCATGGCATTTGACCTTACAGAATTCTATGATGGAAGATGTGTTTACTATTTAAAATAGTGACAAGAAACTTTGAAGACAAAACAACTAAAAAATTCATAAAGACAGATGGTTTATAACAGCTGAAAGCAAATAGTAATTTTAATATGTTCCCCACAGAATGCACAGAGAGAAACAATTGGAAATGGTACAATGCACTGGGAGAGAGGCATGCCAAATGAGCCAGGCACCCTGGGGAAGGGAAAGCAGAGTGGTCTAGAGACACGTGACCTGGATCAAGCAGCAGCTCAAAGCAGAGGACCAGGGATGTTCCACACAAGCTGGGACCCTGGCAATAAAGAGAGTGTTCTCATAAACACTCCTCTTCCCACACTGAAGGGGATTTGCTTACACAGTAAAGATTAGTCAGAGCAAAGCTAACTGATTCTCTGTCCAACCCCCACAAGAAGGATACAGTGCAAAGGGCTTGAGCACTGCAAATGGCTCCAAGAGGGAGGAAGGGAGAATGGGAGGGAGGGAAAGAGAAAGACAGACAGACAGACAGACAGACTCTCAAAATGCCTGCCCCAGAGACATATGGGGATGAGAAGGGAACACTGATGGTGGTAAAAGTACGCTGGTTAAGAGTTGTGTATTCTATAAATGAAACTCAAATATAAACAATTTTTGTAAACACAGTGCTTAAATAAAGAATTTATTAAAAAAAATAGAAAACTATATGTTAGGAAACAAACATTTTATTATACAGGAATGAAGAAACTCCCGTCTAAAATTTAACTTTCAATAGTTAAAGGGAAATCATTTGTATGTGTACATGTGGGAGATATGCAAAATATGGAAAAATATTTGGGAAATAGCATTGTTAGATATGTAGACATTTTTGTTGTTATTTTTTCTTGCTTTTTAAAAACATAGTCTAAAATTACATCAAAAGAAGTAGTTATCAGAAAGATTCATCAACGGATACCAAATTTCAACAGTTAATAAAGTGCCAGAACCACATGTAAAATCTTAGGGAAATAATAGTACCTTTAAGGGACTACATATAGCCTATTTTTGCTATAAAGTTAGCTAACTGAACTTTATCAAACTTTAATTCAAAGTTGCATCTGGGGTCAGAGAGATAGCACAACATTAGAGCATTTGCCTTGCATAAGGCTGACCCGGGACAGATCTGGGTTCGATCCCCAGCATCCCAGATGGTCCCTGGAGTATGCCAGGCTCAACTTCTGAGCGCATAGCTAGAAGTAATCCTTGAGCACCACTGGTGTGGCCCCAAAACAAACAACAAACAAAAAAAACAAAGTTGCATCTTTACCTATATGACTTGGGCAAGTTGCTTTTTTTTGTTTTGTTGTATTGGTCACACCTGGTGGTGCTCAGTGTTTTCTACTGATTCTGTGGTTGGAACTAAGTTGGCTGTGTGTGAGACAAGCAACTTACCCACTGTACTCCCTCTCTGATTTCAATTGCTTTAAAAAGTTTTCTGTGCCTCGGAAAATAAGAGTAATACAGTCTTTCAAGGATTTGAGAAGAATAAATGAGTCAATTGATGGGAGTAATATGAATAGTGTCTGGCATATAGCAGCACTATATGCTGAGAATTATTTTCATTTCAAAGTTTCCATAGAAAAAGAATTCAAATTGTCTTAGCTACAATTATCATCATTAACTACTTAGTGCTCATAGTGTTAACATCACTACATATTTTTCAAAAGATATGGAGAAAAAGAGAAAATTAATTCATGTTTTCAATAATTTCCCACATATTCTATACAGCAGTTATTCAATGTTATGTATCAAAAATGTAAACTTTAAAACTCAGGGAAACTCTATTTAAATGAACATTTACAAGTAAATATCCTACCTATTTCAGTTCTGCTAACTCCAATTCCATTATAAATTCTCAAATAATTAAAGTGACAAGAATCCAAATCTTCAATGTCAAAGTCACCAAATTTGATGTGCACTCTTTCTCCCATCTTTACTCGGATTTCCCATTCACAAACAGTGCTGTTGGGATAGGTCTGTGGGTAGTTTATGGACGACAGCGTTCCACTTTCAGGGCCTAGTACAGTATGTCCACATCCATCACCTTTGAAAAAGTTAAAAAATAGAAATTATTCTTTTATCTATATTTTATATCACATATCAGAATTTTTAAGTCATGATTTAAAAAACTGTCTGACATCAGGCATTTTGTCACCAATGTTTTCTGACACAAGACAAAACAGATGGCATGGTTCTTAATGCAGTTATTTTTGACAGCAATCTAGAGAAACAACAGGTTAGATAATGATACCTTTATAATATTCAAAAAAATTTCTACATCTAAATACATTGGAGCATATCTGACCAATTAATACGTGAGTCAAAATAAATTTGACCTTAAAACTTGTAATTGCTTAAAGTAAGTTTGAAATGTAAGCATAAACCTATGTGACTGGCTTGTTTACAAGTATCACAAATCTTCTCTAAAATCTAGGATGAATGATATCTTCTCACAGAAACTGTGCGTGTGTGTTACCATTACATACTACTGGTGTTTAGTATTACATACTACTAAACACTCTTCCCTAAATACCTATAATCTGCACAGTCCGTGTGATGTTAGAATGAGACCAACATGCACTGTGAGATTGTGAGACAGAAACTCAACTGCAAATACACCCCACATGAAAAGGGTATATTCTCTGAAGACTGCCTTCCATTTCAGTCAGTAGCAGGCTATCAATGATGCTTACATTACCTATACTTTTGACCAATCATATACATGAGATTGTCCATGACCCTTTTTGCAGGTTTGAGTAATTTCAGGAGCAACTCAAAGCATCCAGAAAATCCATTTACACTAATTTATTACAGAGTACTGCAGGATATAAATCAACACCCAGGTAAGTGATTATATAGTACAAGGTCTTGAACAAAGGAACTGCTGGTCTTTAGGAAAGGGTGGGGGTGGGGGAAATCCAGCATGCCAGTACATGAAAGCTTTCTAGCCTCCCCAAACTAAAAGTTCTGATGTTGCCCATAAGACTTTTGTAAAGACTTTATCTTTTAGGTATGAAATTAGTTATTGGAGAGGGGCAAATACACTCATTCTGTAATTCTCTTCTCTCTTCCAGAGGTCAGAGAGTGAATTGAAAGTTCTCTGGCAATTAGCCTCCATTCTTCAGTGCTTTCCAAAGTCATCTCATTGGCATGGCAGCACAGATACCTTTACTGTTCTTTATGCTTAAAAAATCCTAAGCATTTTTAAGAATCTTGAGGAAAAAACTATGAGAAAGCTGTATATAAATGTATGTGGGATATATTGTATCTGATGACAATATATTAAAAGTTACAGGGGCTGGAGAGATTATATAGCAGGTAGGAATCTTGCCTTACATGAAACCAAGCTGGATTCCATTCCAGCATCCCACAAAGTCCCCTGAGCACCACACAGAGGAACTGATTACAGTGGATTATCCCTTGAGCACAGTCAGGTGTGGCCCACAAATAAATCACAATATTTCGACTAGTAAAAATGGTTTACAGGCAGTCTACCTCTTGCATTTTGCAATTTCATGTTAACTGAAAATATAGCTTATTAGGAAAAATTTTCCTGAAGCTATTAAAGTAATATTTAATAGCACTGAATTTTAAATTATACTGGAACTCGTTTTAGTAGTTTCTCTCATAAATATTTTCCTTAAAAATGATAAAAAAATATAATCTTGGCAATTCATCTAAGATTAGGAATACAACTTTCCTTTCTTGAAAGCATTACTTGTTCTAAAAATTTCTTTAGCAATAAGTATAAAAACCCAGATAACTTATTGTTTATTTAAAAAAAAATCAATATTTAAGAGGCCAAAGATAGTACAGCAAATAAGGCATGTGTCCTGCATGCAACTGACCTCTATGTTCAATTCTGGGTACCACAGATGGTCCCTGCAAGTGATTCCTGAGTGCAGAGGCAAGGAATAAGTCCTGACCATTGTGAGGTGTGGCCCAAAAACAAATCAAAAAAACAAAAATGAAATATTTGAAACCTTCACTTTATCATATAATTTGTTATTTACTGAGCAGAGCGTCTGGAAGAGGCCAAGAATGTTAAGCAACTTTAGCTGCAGTTTCAACTGTACCATTTATTTAGAACTCCGTGATGATGGAATTCAAGGGCTCTTTCTGGAATGAAGATAATATATCCTTTTGAAATGAACATATATTTTCTTCAGAAATTTTTATAATAGCCTACTATAAATGTCATAAATTATATCACATCAAGTTTTTATAACAAAAAACAGTATTAAGACACTATTGAGGGGCTAGAGTGACAGCACAGCAGTAGGGCATTTGCCTTGCATGCTGCCCACCCAGGACGGACCCAGATTCTATCACCAGCATTCCATACAGTGACGTGAGTCTGCCAAGAGTGATTTCTGAGCACAGAGCCAGGAGTAACCCCTGAGTGCTGACAGGTGTGACCCAAAAACCAAAAACCAAAAAAAAAAAAAAAAAAAAAAGAAAAGGACACTATTAAATTTTATTTTAACTTGAATACGGTACCGATAGCTATAACAGCATTTTCTGCTGTACTGAAGTTATTTTTAAGAATAATAGAGTATTGACATAATTTGCTAGGACAGATTAAAGTCTTTAAAATGCCTACAAAGGAGAATGCCAACATGGTATATCTAGTAAATCTGTGTGAAAAATAAATGTTAATGGAATGAAAACTAATCTGTACTACATAAACCTAAGAAGACATAAACTAATCTCAAAAGCAATGAAGATCCACTGTATCATCTCTAATGACAATACTTCATTCGCTGATTTAAAAAAAGGTATTCTCAAACACATACTAGTTCTGCTACTCTAATTTTAAAGGCCAATACTATGGATTCTATTGCAGGTGCTTCCAAGAAAAGACATTCAAAGGTTGATGCTAGGATTTTAGTTTCCTAAAAAAGGAATTACCAAGGTTTCCAAATTTATTTGGCCTGCAGCCCTCTTTCCCAAGGAGGGTGGCGGGGTACTCTATGACTCCCTGGAAACCTACCTTTCTGTAGCACAAAGAAGCAGCCAGTCCACTACTGCCCCCTGGATGAAGCTAGCACCCACCAAGAGACCTAAAATCATTTCAGAAAACACTGCTCTAGTACAAAGCTCAGCTTGTAATCAACATTACCCTTTAATTCTCTTCTACATTTTCCATTCCACACACCCAAACCAAGTGTAGACACCTAGAATAGCCCAGTAGCAAAGGCATCTGTCCTGTAAACATGGAGTCACAAGTTTAATGTCCAGCAGTTCCTCCACATGCACTAATCATGATTCCATCAGCATTGCCATCTGGAATTCCCAGCACAACTAAACTGTGTGTGTTCTGGAGTGCACATTACAACTGAAGTGCGTGCAAGTACACATACAAACACAACAGCCAGGTGAACAACCCTGGCAACCAGCACAACTAAGCACACAAACACTACAACCATGCGCATACTATTTCTTGTTATTACAACAGAGAATTTAAAAAGAAGCAGTAACAAGAAGTGAATGTAGCAGCTTAAAATATAACACATACAGTACTTAAAATGAATGTGAATTTTTGAGAACTACCTCACTCTTGCCAACAGAAACCTTAGAAGGGAAAAATAACTATAATTTCCCTGAAACTACCACAAAATACCTGGAATATCTTTGATGGTCATCTAAATTAAAACACAAGGATATAAAAATCTACACTGTAAAAATAAATGATTTGCAATAGAAATGATTTTTAAACAATATTAACATTTTTCCATAGATAAAAAAATATTAAAGCAGTTTCAAACTATGAAACTTGTCTCAAATGTCTTACTAGTGAAAAGATTACAGTGTGCTTTCTACAAGTACTTGAATCTTTAAAAAGTAATCACAAAATAAATGAAAGAAAATCTAAGTTCTTTCTTCAGATAAACAGAAACTAAGACAGGTTTTCAAGTCGTTAGACTACTGATAGACTCCAGAAAACCATGAGTCTCAGAGGTCAGAGAGATAGTACAGCAGGTCACACTAGACCTGGGTTCAATCCCTTCATCCATTATGATATCCCCAAACCATCAGGAGTTATCCGAGTACAGAGCCAGTACTAAGCCCTGAGTATTTATGGGTGTGTCCTCTCCCCAAATCCACACATCTCCTACTAGCAGCTTAATTCATAAGTAAGAGATTGTGGGGGCGAGAGCAAAAGCACAGCAGTAGGGCCTTGCACACGGCCAATCCCAGACAAATTAGATTCCCAGGCATCCCATTTGGTCCCCTGAGCCTGCCAGGAGTAACCCCTGAGCACCGCTGGGTGTGGCCCAAAAACAAAACAAAAAAATTTTATTTAACATATTTACCACAGTCAATTATTGAACTTAAGATTGTGATTTTGAAATTTTCAAAGAGCACTGCAGAGTGGAAAGTGTAATTAAATGTCTTGATGCTTGTATATCTTTAATTCTGAAAGTACACAAGCAATAGCTTCCTTTCCTCCATGAAGCATGACTTCAACAAAAGTTAACAAAAAGAGTAAGTGAGAAAAATAGGACTTTTGCAAGCATACTGCTGGAGAAAACAATTAAAATGGAGCTTTTTTTTTTTTTGTATCTTGTGTAGGGGAGGGCATAAGCAGTCCACAAGCAACGTGCCAAGAATGTTCTAAAACATGTGACGGATTTCAGAGCTTCCTCCTCTTACCAACAAGATACCAGAAAAAAAAAAATGGAAGTTTTCACATCTATAGCAATACACAACTTTATATGTATTTTTATTTTAAAGGGCTACCTGACAAATTTAACCTGTCTAGATCGTCTGGTCAAACACCTACAAGTATGAAGTAAATATTTAGAATATTCAAGTTTGAAAGAGAAGGCTGAGTTTATACTCACTAGACAGCAATTTTCCAATATTTGTATGCATTATCTAAAATTAAATCCATTTTAGATTAAGACCTTATATTCTTTCATGTACATTCTTGTTATATTTTGTTTTCAGGCCAGACCTGTCTGTACTTAGGGCTTACTTCTGGCTTTTTGTGCAAAGATCACTCCAGATGGGGCTCATGGTAATATGGGATTCTGGGGATGAGAAGAACTGACTCAAGGCTAGATATCTGGCCAACAGAAGACATGGTAGTTAGTTCTTGGACAGGTTTCATTTGGCTCAAAGGGCTAAACTGTTCTATTCACTAAGTGTACAACCTGGGAGTAGTTTGCCTCCAAAGATCAGCAGTTAAAGAGTTTTATGTTCCAACTTGTCAATACTTAAAATATGAAAATGGAATGCTTTGTTTTTCCTTCATTCTAAAGGGTGGAAAAGATCCTTTTATCATTCAACAAATCACCTTCAACTACTTTTTTTTCCTTCTGGGTCAAGAGTGCTTAACATAAAGTGGGAAGGGAGGGTACCATCAGGTTGATGCTAAATAGAGCCCAAATATTCTGCGGAGTTTTGCACACTAGGAAAAAAAAAAAAGATCTGTGATCAGGTTACACCACCACTATTAATCATTTTCACACGACAGAATTGACAGAGAGCATGACACTAATGGAAAATTAAATTTCAAAATGTGAAATTAGGGGGCCAGAGAGATAGCCTGGAGGTAAGGCATCTGCCTTGCATGCAGAAGAAAGACAGTGGTTTTGAAGTTTTGAATCCCCCGTGCCTGCCAGGGGCGATTTCTGAGCATAATAAAGCCAGGAGTCACACCCTGAGCTCTGCTGGGTGTGACCCAAAAACAAACCCCAAAAAAGTGAAATTATAGGTTCAATCCACACACTCTCATCAGCACCTCCACTAATACCAATTTCTTTGCCCCAATTCCATCACTACTGCTGACAATGTTGGTATTTCTTCTTCCTTTCTTGTTTGCTGCCAGATTATAACTAAACATAAAGGGTAAATGTCTGTTAATGTAATTTTTAAATTTGACTTTTATTTCAGCAGAGAAAAAGTGCTGGAATTTGATCTCAATGCTCCTTCATTTGGCTGCAGATTTATCTAGGGGATTACTCATAGAACATGTGTTCACTTTCTTCGAAGAGTATAAGGTCAGATGTATGAAGCCAGATACAAACTTTGATACTATTCCAGAAAAATAACTGATCTTTTTTAACTACCCTTCCCTAGAGAAAACAGAAATAACAATAAACATATTTCAGTAACAATGAATTCGTAAAGAATATGGCTTATTAAGGCTGCTCTATCAAATTAAGTAGTTTTATTAATTACATGATGTACAATGTACATGATGCCTAATGTGTGTGATTCATATAATTCCTTAGTAAATGACATTTAATGAATCTTACTAATATGAACATTATGCTGTCTAAATTTTCTTAACATCTAAAACACTTTAAGTAGAGCAAGCACATATGCAAAACATTTATAAAATTAGGTCAATGTGGTATAACTAAAATTTCAGTATAACCATTATCAACTATAAAGGTTTGTTCTTTTTTTAAATTTTACTTTATTGAAACAATTGTTATCTACAGAGTCCTTCAAAGTTGAATTTCCGATGTACAGTGAGTCAGTCAGTGCCCTTCCCAACAGCCAGTGTCAGCCTCCCTCCACCAATAAACCCAGAGTGCATCCTATCCCACCACCCTTTGCCCCTGGCCTGCCAGTATAACAGGCCTCTTTGAGTTTAGATTATTAAAGTTTATGTCTCTTGATTCTATTATCATTGATTTTGGCAAAGATATTTAGTTCTGTCCTTATTTGTTTCCCCAATGCATCTGAGACATCCTAACCCCTAGCCCCCAGTCTTTCTTTACTCCTTTCTTCTTAGTTTTATAAAAATATACAGGAATATGTGATAAAACAAAGTAATCTGTGTTTAAAGGTTTATTCTTTTCCATGCAACACTCAAGGATTCATCAGAATGGATTATCTAGCACTGTAAATTTTAAGAAGTCAATTTTCAGTCCTACTACAATAAGAATGTTTTAATCCTTTTGGGAGGAGGGATGCCTAAGTACTGCCCAAAAGGCTTTGGCTACACCAGTAATTCTTGGCCAACAAGGCCCAAACACTGTACTGCTCATGATCTGCGATGCTGGGTATAACCTGGGCCACCCCAATGGTTCTAAGGGCATCCAGGGCCAAACCTAATGGTGATAGGCAGAGTAAATTGGGCTCAAGTCTAATTGCTATACTAACTTCTAGCCTCCTACCCTTTTTCTAAGTTGCATTGCTACAAATTCCAAATAGATAACTAAGGGTACTTCTCTAAGCTCACTTAATTATTTTCCTGGTTGCTGCTATATGGGGGCCACTCCTGGCATGTCTGGTTGCCAAGATTATTCCTAGTGGTATTCAGGGCCATTAAGGGAACTTCAAATGTTGCTGAGGCAAGAAGTATGCATGCAGTGCCAGGAAGAACTTTAGGGTTCCAGAGTGATACCAAGTATGTTCTCTACCATCTTAGCTACAACACTGGCCCTTCACTGAATCATTCTTTGATTAATTCGTTCATTAAAAAAATTTGGCCTACCATGGTAATGCAATGAGAGTCTTAAAAGGACTATTGTGACATTTTTAAGGAAATGAAATTACTCCCAAAATCATATTTGCACGTGATATTTATAAATAACAAAAAATGCGATATATAAGAAATTTTCTTCAACCTTCACCAAGAATACTATAGAATACTGTGGTTATGCAAATGAGTTCTAGAGTCACAGAATAAATACAAATACCTAACTGTAGACCAGAGTGATAGTACAGATGCTTTCCTTATATGCAATCAACCCAGACTTCAATCCCTGGCATACTATATGGTCCCCTAAGCACAGTCAGGTGTGATCCCTGACTGGAGAGTCAGGAATAAACCTAAAGCACTTGCTATGTGTGGCTCCAAAACCTAAATAAATGACCCCATTCTGAGAAAGTTATTTATTACTGTTCAAACTGTTTTATAAAGTAGGTATATTAGCAACTCAAACCAACTGGAGTAATAAATGTGGTAAAATCTTAAGTATTAGAACCTAATTCATAATAATGTGCTCAATGATTGACAGTCATCATAGGGCAAGTGTATTTGTCCACAACATTTAGACCTAGTCATCTGGCTATCACCTAGCCAAACTAATAGGGCAATGGCCCATTTCTTTAGAAAATTTATTACTGTTACCAAGCTTCAAGTGCAGTGTCTTATAAATAAATCCCTGAGAAAGTAATTCTCACTAATCTTCCCTCCAATGACCTCTACTCCATTTCAATGACTCACTCTAGGGAGCACATCCGGACTTCATCTTTGCCAATACTGGAGACTACTCCCACCTCTGCAATCTCAGTAACTTCAGTGCCTCACTCTTCTGCCCAGTTTCCTGACCTTCCAGTCTTCTTACACCCACGGCATACTTTCTGTGAATGTCTCACTTTTCTCTACATCTACTAATCTTGTCCTGGCTGCATTTCTTCCTGATACTTTCACACACATCTCCCAGCCTAACAATCCCTCAGCCATGGATTAAATGAATTCTTTACTAGATGTTTAAGCATGACAAAAAAATGGGAGGGGAAATCACAAAACTGGAGTGGTGATGGGGAAATAAGTGTCATGAGTGTCATTATAATGACATCAATAATTAGCACCAATTACTACATTACCAGAAGAGATTTTAGCCTCAAAATTACATAATTACTCAGTATTCTATTCGGTGATTTTATTTGACTGTTGTCAATATCTGAACCACCAAAAGCTAAATAAAAGGTTTTCAAGATTTCTATTTCTAACCCCAAGGAATTCAAAAAATATGTAAAACATTACCTAAAATTTGGAAATTATTTTAAAAATGCACTAAACATCATAGCCTTTAAATGCCATAGAGATCTAAAAA
>PVKC010012838.1:0-23529 GCA_004027635.1 Crocidura indochinensis
GTTAAAGGAGCAAACATAAATTAATAGGAGAGCATTTATTTGTGTTTGGTGGCAAGCTTTATTTTCCTGTAATTTTTTAAAACATTTTCTTTGTAAAAAATTTAAGGAGGCTTTATTGTCACACAATTAAAAAAATTAAGCCAATTTTCTAAGTAGAGTTACTGTTCATTTGTATGATTGTGTTTCTTAGATGAAAAGGGGTGGCTAACAATAGCATATCTCCTCTCTGACAGCCTTCCTTGGTTAATTACAGTGCAACAACATTCACAATAATTACATTTGAAAAAATTGTATTTGGTTGCTAATCAAGGGTATGTTTATACAAAAATAAAAGTTATGGAATTAAACAGTGAATTTTAGCATGGTTTCTTATTAGAAGAATGCAGGTACAGTAATCTAAAGACAGAATTCCAAAGTGAGAAAATCTTAAGACTGCCTACCTCAGTCTCTGATCACACCTTGGTAAGTAAGCCCAGGTTCAGACAATTACCTAACAGGCAATCTATGATATTTCATAAGGATTTCTTTCTTTCTTTTATATTTTTGGTTTGGGGACCACACCTGGAAGTGCTCAGGACTTATTCCTGACTGCACACAGAACTGATTCCCAGCAGCCTTAGGGGACCAAATGGAATGCTGGGAATCAAACCCAGGTCAGCAGTATGGAAGACAAACATCCTACCCACTATCACTCCTTCCCCTTAAACATTTTTAAAATTAATATTTGCAAAAGTATTATATAGCATTCAAAGTCCACTTTTCTTTCTCCAACCTCTAATAACAAAAGAAGATTTGTTTATTTGTTCAACACTTCCAAATATCTTAGGGGATTTAACATTTTATATCAGAATTTTGCTGTGTATTAAAAATGATCCTAATTTTTTTCAGTTCTCTTTAGAACCCAGACCTATTTTTAATCATTTTTGTAGTCATACTGATTTTGCAATAATAATAGAGCTGGGGCCAGAGCAATAGCACAGCAGTAGGGCATTTGCCTTGCACATGGCTAACCCAGAATGGACTGAGGTTCTCTCCCCCAGCATCCCATTTGGTTCCCCAAGGTCAGAGTGATTTCTGAGCGCATATCCAGGAAAAACCCCTGAGCATCACTGGGTCTGACCCCAAAACAAAACAAATAAACAAATAAAAAAAAACAATTATTAAAACAGGCAGGCCCTATGACCCAGAAATCCTAGCTGAGTGTTTACCCAATGAAATTATCCCTGAGGAAAACCAATATTTGTAGACAAGAGTGTTTAAGTGTGAGTAGGAAGTTCAAATAAATTTACATTTATATGATGGGATATCAGGAAAAGATAAAAAAAATTCTGGTTTTATTTCTCATGAACATTTAACCAAGAAATTCCTCCTTCTCCTGGAAACAGGTATTTATTATTATAATTTTAGTTAAAGTCACAGATAGAGGTCTCAAAAATGTGCCTAATAACTACTCTAGTGGGCATTTTATAATCAAAACTGGATGAAGTAGTGGGAAAACAAAAAGTTCTTATGTTGATAAGGCCATGGCTTGATGGCTAGAGGTATGCTTTGCATGATAGAGGTCATATTTAATTCATGGACCCCTGAGAATTTCTGGGAGTAATCCTTATGAAGCTAGTCATGAGTCATGAATAGCAACTGAACACTACCAGTTTTGATTTGAAGACAAAAAGCAACCAATAACCAACCTAAAAATGCAACTCATGATTTTTATGTTACAGGAATATCAGAGTTACTGCTGTTGGGGCCAGTGAAATAGCACAGTGGTAGGGTGTTTGCCTTGAACAAGGCTAACCTGGGACTATCCTGGGTTTGATTTCTGGCACCCTACATGGTCCCCTGAGTCTGCTGGGAGCAATTTCTGAGTACAGAGCCAGGAGTAACCCCTGAGTGCTGCCGGGTATGGCAAAAAATTTACTGTTGTATGTGAAGAAGTTAGTATAATGTTCTGCCTAAAGTAAGAACAGGGTCAATTCTGAACTGAACTTTTCCAAATAAACGTTTCCAAAGGAGTTAAATCTCTACAGATGTTCCTTGACTACTGTGGTTAAATGATACTTTCCCATCTTTATTCTCTAAGGATAATGCTTGATTATACTTCTAGAAACACTTATATTCATGTTTTTGGTACTATCATCTTAGTATGGTTGATTGCTTACAGCTCAGAAATCTGTCTATTTAAGAACTGACATCTTAATAATTTTTATGTAATTTTGTAAGGAGGGTATAAATAAGATAAGATAGATTTTTTCTATTACAATAAGTCTATTAAATTAAAGAAGTTAAATTCTTATTACCTGCACCAGGGAGATCATAGACTATTAATTTCTCTTATATCATGATCAGTTAGAGAAACTGGTAGAGGGACTGGGGAGATAGAACAATGGGTAAGGTGCCTGCCATACACATGATTTACCCAGGTTTTATATCTGGCACTGCACAGAGTCTTCCAAGCCCTTCCAGGAGTGATTGCTGAACTCAAAAGCCACACATAAGCCTTGAGCACTGTCAGGTGTAGCTCCCAAAAGAAAAAGAAACTGGTGGAATCTATAAATGATTCTCTAAGAGAAAAATCACACATTTAAAAATGATTCTTCTTTCATATGAAACAACAATACTGCTCCTGGGAATATATCCTAAGGACCCCACAGTACAATGCAGAAAAGGCATCTGCACTCCTATGTTCATTGTAGCACTATTTACAAATAGTCAGAAACTAGAAAATAAAAAACAACAAGTTCCTAAGAAAAGATGAGTGGATGAAGAAACTATGGTTCACAATGGAATACAATGCAGGTGTTAGGAAAAATAAAATCATGAATATTGCTTTATATATGGATGGATATTGAGAGTATTATGCTGAGTGAAATGAGTTCGATCCCCTGGCATCCCAAATGGTCCCCCCTCAAGCCAGGGGCAATTTCTGAGCGCTTAGCCAGGAGTAACCTCTGAGCATCAAATGGGTGTGGCCCGAAGAACCAAAAAAAAAAAAAAAGAACACTTATTCTTGCTCTTCATTTATAGGGTCTTTCTAGTCCTTCTCAGCTGGGATTTTAGGACAAGCCTTACTAGTTTGCATCTTGCTAAGATTTCTGTAGCCATCTTATAAACTAAATATGGAGGTTTAACAATATTTCCATGGGAGACTGAAGGCCTCTGGAGCTATACTAGCTTTCCTGGAGAGAGGTTTAGCAACTTCCAGGTATTGCCAACTGTGGCACTTGGCCAACATGTTCTACTCTTTAGGTGCCATGAACCTTGTATACTGAGAATGACATGAAGGACCACTTAGTCCTCTCTCAAGACAAAGTGGTTTTCTTCTTTAGGAAAGATAACTTTCCTATTTGGAAAGAGAATAATAATTTACAAGTTTTAGTTAGTTCCTTCAGCATGCAGGCCCAGAATCTGAGCTGACATTCAAGTATTTCTCACCATACAGTATTTGAATGTAGAAATAAAGACAAGTGAAGAGCTGTGACTAGACAGTGCAAGACACATTTTTCCCTCTGTATTAAGTATTAGGCAATTGGCTATCTTGTAAGAAAGAAGAAATGTTTTAAGTTTCTTTTTAACATCACACATTAAGGAAGATTTCAATGGTGCTTAAAATTTAAATAAGGCAGTATTTCCATAAAGACATAAATAAATATTTATCTAATTTAGGGTTGTGAAGCTTTCTTAGAGGATAAAATTAAAGAAAAAGGATCTTTCTACAATAAGATTGAAATTGTTAATGTATACATAACATTTTAACTTTATTAGAATTAAATATAAATAAAAAAAGAGAAATGTCAAATTGACCTAATATTAATTGCTTTTTTTAAGGTCAAAACACAAAAATCAAATAATAGAACTTATGGCCAAAGAATATCAAACAGAAGCTTCATTAGTAATGAAGCAAAAGCAAAAAAAAATAATTGAGATACTATTTTCACCTATCAAAATATATCACATTTTAAAAAGATAATGAAAGCTTTGGAAAGTGATTAGGAAATAAACACTGTCAGATGCTGCTTGTAGAAACATAAACTCCTTCAGGTTTCTTAAGAGCAAATTTTCAGTAAATTTCACAATTATTAAAACAGGCAGGCCCTATGACCCAGAAATCCTAGCTGAGTGTTTACCCAATGAAATTATCCCTGAGGAAAACCAATATTTGTAGACAAGAGTGTTTAAGTGTGAGTAGGAAGTTCAAATAAATTTACATTTATATGATGGGATATCAGGAAAAGATAAAAAAAATTCTGGTTTTATTTCTCATGCTCCCTGATGTATTACATAGTTACGTAACTTAAAGGGGAAAAAAAGATCGTCATGTAAACTTTTTTCCTAACACTGCCCATCGGAAATTATCTAAGCCATATTTTTTTTCTGGGAGAAATATCAAAGATGAGAGGAAGACTGGGAGGAGAGAATGCATTTTAAAGGTCAAGAACCATTGATTGTGAAATGAGAATGTGTTCTTAGTATCTCTGATGAAGAATTAAAAATTTTCCAGAGCAAGCTGCACATTCGGATTCCACAAGTGAAAGATGTGTATATTAAAGTCCCACTGAGATGCTAAGAGGAAGAGAGCCAGTTTTCATTCTTTGCTGCTGTTTTCTACACGTTAGGCTGTAATAAGACATTCAGAAAGCAACAAGATATAAAAGAGAAGCAGCTTAGGAAAGGTGTCTAGAGCTTTCATGTGCCTTACTTTGCTTCCAGGGCCAGAGCAAAGATTCCCGCAGCCAAGGGTGCTGAAGCTGAAGTGCCAGTGTGGGTCTCTGTGCAGTCATCGTGCAGGTCCACACTCGTCTGGTGGCACAGGGAAGGAAAAAGACACAAGAAAACATGAGTGGACTATGGTATCGTGCTGGATCAACCATATGAAAAGCTGCATCTGCTGGGATCAGGAAACCAGCTGATTTGAGCCCCTACTTCCTTCTGTAACCACAGACGGATGCTTGCCATCTGCTGATATTTTAGTTCACTCTCCTTTATATGGAACTTGTCTATATTTCTGGCATTAGGATGGCTTTTCTGGGGATAAAATACACCCACTATGAATAATTTCTCTTCTGAGATTCCCAAGAGAAATGCTGTCTGTAAAAAGGAGAGTGTTGCAGAATCTCTGTGAATCAGGCTGGCCCATTAATCTTGAGGTTCATTGTGTTTGGACTGGAAGACTTCATGCAGAACTCCCGTTTGCCTTCAGATTGCCCTTTGCCCTCCTTTTTAGCACAAGCATATCAAGTCATCCTGGTCTTCATCCCGGATACTTGTACAGAATCTGTTTAGTGCGAAGTTCACAGCCCTGTTTATTTGATCTGAAACATATGAGTCAGAGTTCCATCTGCCTTTGGACGCAAATGGTGAGTTTTTCAAATGAAAAATGAATTAGATTTAAACCTGGGTTTATATTCTAAATCTGCTACTCTTGGCTCACGTGTCTAAAGGAATGATTGGCTTTCCCATCTGTGAAGTAAGGCTGACTTTTATAAAGTAAATTAAATTAAATTAACTTTTATTTGAGCTACCATGACCAAAAAATAGGGTTTCATGCATGCAACATTGCACCAGTGTTTGATTTCCTCTATCACTGTGCCAGGGTACCCTCCACCTCACTCTGTCTACCCCTAGTTGACCCAGACTTGGCTGAGATTCCATCTGGGAGAGCACTTTTACACAATATTATTGTACACAAGGAATGATCCATGATAATTTTGACATAACGAAGAGCTTGCTGAGAGAAAGTGAAAAACCAAAATAGTCTTAAGTCTTTCATGGTGCATTTGGATGAATAAGCCATTGGACCAAAGGCTCAGGGACCATCCATCCACAAAGGACCAGTTCTCTTGTTTGTAGCTCAAGATTGCAAGTGTGGGAGGGAGATGTGAGAAAGGAATTGGATCTATTATCACCTTCCTTAACTTCCCACTTGGAGTAGCTGAATTTCTCAAGTTGAGATGACTCCACTCCTCAGGGGCTTCAAAAGCAAAGTGCCCTTTTTACCTTTTGACTTAAGTGAGCTCTCAGACATTACTGTGTTGGGGCTGAGGCTTACATAAGACAAAGGCTGTGTGGCTATTACCATCTCAAATAGAAGCTACCAGCTGTCTCTGATCTACCTCCACTGAGATCTTTACAAAGATGGAAACTCTCCCTTCTCCTCCAGCCTGGAGCAATCTGCGCAAAAAGGACTGAAGCACCTCACATATCCTCTGACAAAAGGCAGCTCTGGATATTCATAGGGACCACAAATATTGGGGGCATGTCAAGGGCATCCATTTCAAAGATAAAGCTAATGTTTTTTGTTTGTTTATTTTGGGCCACACCTGGTGACCGTCAGGGATTACTTCTGGCTATGTGCTCAGAAATTGATTCTGGCTTGGGAGATTATATAGAATGCCAAGGGATTGAACCGAGGTCTGTCCTAGGCTAGCATGGGCAAAGCAGACACCTTACATCTTGTGCCACCACTCTTGCCCCAAGTCAATGATTTTATGGCAAGCAGTCTGCTGTATCCATACAAGGACAGGCAGAGTTCCACAACTTTTATTCTCTAAAACATGGCTAGTATTGCTCTGCATATTTATCATCTACTAAAGAGTAAGTCAGAGCAGATCTCTGTTATTAAGGTATAAATAAAAGCTCCCTGCAACTTCTGAAATCACCTTTATGGCCCTTTTCAGGAAGACATTACCCAAGTAGCAAAGAAATTTGGAGTGTCTATTATGGGTAATGACAGGCTTGGTGGCTTCTCAAGGCTGAGTTAAAAAAAGAAAAAAAGAAAAATAACAAAGAAGCAACATCATCTTGGCTGAAGTGTCCTTATCTCCAAGAGAGAAAATTTGATGCATGTTAGTCCATCAAGGGAATAAGTAAAACCCACGATTTCCTAACAGATACATCCAGCTTAAGTAAATCTACTCTACCCAAGGAGCCAAGCATAGGGGGCTGATGTCTGAGAAAAGAGTTAAAGCAAAACACATACAATTCTCTGGTCCTTGTAGTCCCCACTGCTGTAGGAGGTAGCCAGGGTGGACGAGCACTTCTCCGCATACCAGGGTGACCGGCCCTGCTGTGAGGCACTGCTGATGGAGATGGTGTAGATGCTGTCTGTGTAGCCATCACAGTCACAGTTATCTCCCTGCCGCCCTCCATTCCCAGAGGCCCAGACGAAGATGGAACCTTTGCCTTGGCGGCCCTGAAAGAAAAGCTGGAGTCATGTCACAGTGCCAAACAACCAACAACCCTGAACTGGTGGCTGTTGGAGACAAGTACTTGGAGTCTTCTTGCAACCCCAGGCCCAAGCATTTGTTCAGACCACTGGATCTTTCTATCACCAATGCCTAAACCCAGGCCCTGCTCACCCTCTTCATCTGGGTCTTCTGGGAAAGGGACTGAGCAAGCATTTTCCTTTCCTTTCTTTCATATGCAGATTCCTAATCTGGCCTTCAGCATTTTCTCATCTTTTCTTTGCATGTTTCTTGGGGCTTCTGTCACTATGTTCAAATCTTTGAACTTCCCCTCTTTCTTTCTTTCTGCCTGAATCTTCTGGCTGACTGATAGAATGACAAAATCAGGCATTATTCAGATCTGCTTTGCAGCTGCATTAAAAGGACTTTTATTGAATGGAACTCGTCAAGGCTACCACTATCTCTATGATTTCTTTCAGTAGATGCTCTTCAAAGTCCCTGCTTTTGTTTGTCCAGTGCAGAACCAGACTTTTAGTGTCCTTGCAGTACTGCAATGAGCTCAAGAGAGTGAATAAGATAATGAGCACAGATATCTACCTCACATGGGTGGTGGGAGGTAGCATGTGTTTATTATTTAAAAATGCACTTTCAAAGCATCTGAAAATGATCTTGGGGCTAGCTAACCTAGTGTGAAAATCCAAGCATAGTAGGGAAATGAGGTCCAGAGTAGTTTTAAATAAATATGCTACAAATAATAAATGTTTGTTGTTTATCAGACCATACACAGAAAATTCTCTTCAATCTTAATTTCCTTCCCTCTGAAAAAAATCTGCCTTTTTTAAGTGTATTTCAAATTGCAAGAGAAAATGAGACATACACAGTCACCATTGTTTCCACATAGACAATTGCTCTGTTGTTTTCTTTATATCCACTGAATGTCCAACTCATTTGCATCTTACCTGTTTGACCCCATACTCAAAAGCCTTCTGGGCCAGTCTTCCAGGCCCCTCCACAGTTTTCCCATCATCATTGGGACCCCAGCTTGCACTGTAAATATCCACATGTCCGGGATTAAACCCAATGGAGCTAGCTTCAATGGCATCAGTTACGATTCCATCCAACATCCTTATGCCTGGGCAGTGAAGCAAACAGATGTGTCAGTCAATGTCACTCTACAGTATAATGACACAATGTTCCCTGCAACCATTTCTAAAAGGTCTCTTGGGAAGCCTGAAGCATTGTACTTAGGTCAGAACTACTGGCAGTTTAGAGGTACAAGTCTTCATAAGGTACAAGAGGTACAAGACTTCATAAGCCATTTGTTTGCTCTTTATTTGAGATAACTTCCTGGATTGTATCCTGGTCATGGTTGTCCATTCTAAACATCTCTCCTCTAATAGCAAGAACCTAATAATAGCAATAGAGTTTTCAGGAAGAGCAATTAGATAGCATGACTTGTCTGGCTCACTCATAACTATGCCCACCCTTAATGGCTGTGGCCTAACGTACACCACACAAAGGAACTTGCCCAGAAATTGCAACTTGAAAAATAAATGTACCCACAATAGGACATGAACAGATAGAGAAAGATCCCTTGTTTCTAGGCCCTGGTGAAAAGTAACCCGGAGACCATTCTTTTCTGTGTTTGCTAAGAAACGTTTTCAAGGAACATGTTTCTTTTGATTCTAAATCATCTCAAGGATGAAATAATTGCCAAGAATTTTTCTCCTGAAGTGGGAATCATTTGTAATCATGAGAAAGCAGGCACAGAAGATCTTCGTGCTTCCGACAGGCTGTCGCCCAACTCAGACTTAGTAATTCAAGAACAACAAAGAAGAAAGCAATTTAGACTGATACAGGCAGCCCCTGGCTTATTTCTGGTTTTAGGCTCATAAACAATTGAGTGTATGGTCTTACATTTTCACAATATCATTTCCCATGGAGTAAAGTTCAAGAAATATGTATTTGACATGATTGGGGTTGTCTAATTTATGGGGAAAAATTTCCAACTTTGCTGGTTACTAGCTATGTGGTTTCAGGCAAGTCACTTACCTACTATATGCCTCAATTTTTTTCAATACAACAAGGATGATATGTTACATAAGTAAAGAATATTCTATAGGTAGTCACCATCCTACAGTTTAAAATGTTATGTGCTCATTAATCATTATGACAACCTCCTGGAGTGGATGCTGTGATCTCTCTTATTTTTCAGGTGACAGGGCCAAGTCTCCAAAATAATTGCGATTTATCTGAGGTCACACAGCTTGAAATCAGGGAGCCAGAACTTGAATCTTAGAAATATGACACCTAAAATAAAGCCTGATAACTTCCTGGTAACCTACCTTCTGTATGCTCTAAGGTAAATTATGGACATATAATAGATGCCTAGCAATTTAAGGCGACTGTTTGAAAGTGTAAAGTGGGAAGAGGGAATTGTTCACAGTTGACAGTCATTGTCCCTAGAGCACTACTGGGTATTGAGATCTGGCACCCATAGCCAAACAGTGCAAACATACCCAAAACAGTGCATTTGGGGTTTGTTCGTCAAAGGATAGAGTAGTAAAAAAAAATCAGTGGACTCAGAGGTTCAGTGGCCACAGCTATATATTGCCATGAGAACCTTGCTTCTTATTACTCTAAACTGAAAGAATCATATTTTCTTAATAAACTATAATTGCTTATTTTGTTATTGATTACACAACAGGTTTTAGGAGCCAGAGAGATAGCACAGCAGGTAAAGCATTTGTTTTACATGGGGCTGACATGGATTCTATCACAGGTGCTCCATATGCTGGTCTAAGTTCTACCATGAGTGAACCCTGAGCACAAAATTAAGCATAATTTCTGAGCACCGCCGTATGTGACCCAAACCAAAAAAAGTCATTTTTTACATTTTTACATAATCTGTGCTTGTGCCTTCATTTTAAATTAAAATATCTAAAATGGCATATGCAACCATGTCAAGGTATATTTATGTAGGGCTTCATTACTCTCATTAACATGTTCTACAACATGCTCTACAGCTCTTTTGTGTGGTTGTAGTTTTGAAAGCACCAAAACTCAAAATTAAAGTATAACTATAAAAGAGGGAGTCAATTACTCCTTGGTTCCATGTATCTCCATTCATACTTATTCCTAGGAACAGGGACTGTGCAGAGGTTTTCATGGTTTCCCAATGACTCAGTCAACAGATGATAATGGCAAAAGTTAGGAAGGGGCTCCTTGGTTGCTACTACCTGGAAGCAGCTATGATTATATTCAAAGCCACACCCCTAATCAGTAGCTTTCTATCTTAACTTATATGTTTCTTCAAAAAGATAATGGATGAAATAACTTGAGACTCAAGTTATCTTTGTTCTCAAAGATAATCATTGGTTTCATCATTAATAACTGTAATCTTTTTATTTTTTAAACTGCTATTAAATGTAGAACTATAGAACTGTAAGTTTGAGATAGTCTTTGCTTAAATTTTTCCCTCCTTGTGTTCCCTTAGCAATTATTCAGTAAACAAAACTTTTTGAAATACAAGATTTTTCTCCAAAAGCATTCAATATCTCATGTCCCACCTCTATATTCAGCTATTATTTTCTTTAAATCTAGAATTATTTATTCATTTGTAAATTCCATTAAAATTCTGCCATAATTTTTACATGGATTTATTTCTTGCTCTGGCTATTAAAAAATTCCTATCACCCCTACCCCCACACAACACACATAGACCTTATGTACATAGGATGATGAAAACTCAAATTAAAGTGCAAAACTTTAGCAGCCACTCTCCAATTTACCTCCAACTCTGGAATTGTATGCAATTCCAACCCCACATTTGTGATTATTTGCTTGCATGGCAATTTCTCCTGCACATCTGGTTCCATGCCTGAGGGTTAAAAAATAGAGATTATAAAATGTATAATGATAAAGAGTTACTTGACATTAAATTGAAATATATGAAAACTTTAGTCAACAAAAGGTGGCGACTTCTTATAAGATATGATGTGAAGAGTTCTTAGCACATGATTGGTTACAGTAAGAACCCTGTTATTATTAGCTATAAACTATTGTACAAATCTGACATTTTACACACTATTTCAAAGAAATAGCATCTTCTCCATGTGTTTTACTCATGCAGTTTGAGATAGTTGCAAACTAAAAGTCATTCATTTAGCTCAGCAGGAAATATAAGTATCCTAAATGGACTGAACTATTTTAAACAATTGTCTCCATTATCTTTATTTCCCCCCTAAAGTAGTAAAGATGTTTTCCTAGTCTCTCATTAAAAGATGCTTCCTGCATCTTCATGCTAGTTCTAGACAGTTCAAGATAGGAATTCAAAGTCAGAATAGAACTCTCTTAAATTCAAGGTCTTCTGCTGCACTGGAAGCAACTATAATCTCTTCTATAGCCTTCTCCTACTTGGGGAAGTGGCCGTCTCTCCCTCTTTACACTCTCTCTCTTGAATAATCTCCTTGAAGTCTACTTTCCAGGACTGATAAGCAGTCCTGGACGACTGGAGCAGAGAAATGTATTCCTCCTCCAGAGACTTGAGCTTTCTTTTTCATGGGATTCATGTGGGTCTTGAAGGCAGGTAGGAGTCTATTGTGAATAAATATGGGAAAGGAAGACAGAGCAATTGTCATCCTGGCAGCGTATTCTTTGTTATGTTGGATCTCAAAATACTTGAAAAAAATTTCCCTTGGTTGAAAAAGTTTTTGAATTCCCATTTTATTTAGAGTTTCAGTTAGAATTTTCTTTCTTGAAGCTCAACCTATTCTGGAAAAAAATGTGCACAGTGAACCTTTTTATTCCTGGAAGGAAATATACCCCAGACATTACTATTACCTGTGTTTTCATTTACAGTGGAGATAAAACCCAGACGAATAAATGAAGCTAATGTAAAATCTCCAGATTGAACCAACAGAATCAAATTGTTGACAGACATCCTTAGTTGTCTGTCATTGACCCTCTGTTCTAAAAATGACACACTGTGACAACTTATTCTGTATCTCTTCCATTATAATGAATTAGGACTGTTTCCTAAAAAGGTCATAAGAAATATATGACTTGAGATATTTTCCTCTCTTAGCTTCACTTCTGACCTTCATATTTTGAAGAATTTTGATCAACATGATCTGTATCAGTCTTTGTAGAGCTCCTTCAATCAGATGAAAGCACTCTCTCTTATCTTAGAACAATAGTAGAAACTGGCACTTAAACTCTTCCATTTTTAAAGAAATAATTCCATGAGATAGTTCAAAGACTACTCTGATATTGGTTAAAATATCCCTGTCAAGGTTATGACATCCGGGGCCGGAGAGATAGCATGGAGGTAGAGCATTTGCCTTGCATGGGAAAGGACAGCAGTTTGAATCCGCATATCCCTATGGTCCCTTGAGCCTGCCAGGAGCAATTTCTGGGCATAGAGCCAGGAGCAAACCCCTAAGTGCTGCCGGGTGTGACCAAAAAAAAAAATAATAAAAGTAAAAAATAAAAAAATAAAATATCCTTGTCACACATGTTATTTAATTGAAAAGAAAATCTATAATTGATGCTGAAATACACTAACTTCAGATTTGTGCCAGATATATGGCAAGATTTACCTAAACTTTTAAGGTTTTATTATTTAGTGATTTATCTTTTGACTTTCCAAGGAAAATTCAAATGCAGCTTCTATTAGTCTCATTTACATAGACATACAGAGCAGCAGTAACACAGATAATTTGGAGAGATAATGCTTTTGGAATTGGTGGATAATAGGTCTCTAATTGCTCTAAAAGCCATGACAATGGGGTCATTCATTTTCCAAACCTAAGGGATTTATTTCTGATAAGAGACTAGGAGGATAACTATTTTTTATTATATCTTTGGATAAATGACAGGAATGCTACCTTTTTGGTTGACAGTTAAGAAGCCATTTTGAAAGTAGTAGCTCACTGTGTGATTTTCAAATAGCAAATTCTGAATTAGCTCTAAAAATTGACTTGTCTCTGCTTATACTCCTATCAAAGGCTGTTATGCTTTTCTTACAAATAAATCTTCATGAAAGCCTGTCTTGTAGCTGCCTAAACTGTGTGACATGGTACTAACTGAATGTGGGGGGCCACAAAAATTTTGACAACAGCAGTTTCTGCATGTGCAATGACCAAAACTTAGTTTAAAACCAAACACATTATGAATGCAAAGTATTTCCACTCTTAAACAAAAAGAGGTCATTAGTGAAAAAGGTTAAGAATGCCTGGTCTGCCTAAGGACTTAAGAGGGCATGATTGATTATCATCATTAGTGCATGCCATGAACAAATATCATCGAAGCAGGCACTGAACTCTTTTATTATCAAGCCAGTTTCATTTGGAGACATATATAATCCTCACATACTGTTTTACCCATCTTTAATAGCTGATAAAGCCTAAACACAAGAATTTAGTAATTGGTTTAAGATAACTCATCTGTTAAGTGGTAGAATTCAAATTTGATCTAGTACCAAGGCTCTGCTCTTTACTGCTTACCTATACCACACTGGCCTGGCCGTATTTTCATGTAAGGGGTGGTGCAGGCTCTACTCTAAGTTCAGTTTTCAGACACAGTTTCTTTACATGTGCTGCTGCCTTGGGCTCCAGGAACTCAGTGAGTTAGGAGTACTGTGCTCACTTAAATACTGTAAAAGGAAATTTCTCCTTGTGTGGCAAGGTAAGAGGAAGATTTAGATTCCTCTTCTCATAAGAGAAACTCTAGAATGGTGGTTGTTTACAGTTCATCTACAGACTGATGCAGACCCACAAAAACTTCCTGCTGCTCCATGTAAATGTATTTTCCTGATGGTTCACTTACTACATGGTGCACCTGAAGAAAATTTCCATTTTATAATATTATATTTTAAAAACAATATACAACAAATCATGCTTTTCACTTTATTTTTAATCGTTTGACCAGACAGTTCTAGGGTGCTACTTTCTGGCATAGGATTCAGAGGTCATTCCTGGCAGTACTCTGGGACCAGTCAGTGCTAGAAATTGACTCAGGTATGTGCTTCTTCAGCTTTTATAATCATCTTCCTGGTCAAATAAATTTTATTTATAAGCCAGTAATCCATGAACTCATTCTCCTATGTTCACTGTTTTGCAGATTTAAACAGTTTGCATGTCATTGTCACTTTTTCACCAGGAATTTCCAGTTATGCACACAAGCTGTGATCATATGGAACTGAACCAGGGCTCACTGCCCAGGAAGGAGACTGAAACCCACAGTTTACACTATTCTCAGCTCCATCCATGTGACTGAGAGAATTCTCTCTTAGTCTTGGGCCAAGAATGAGAGTTAATACTTTTAGTTTATTCTAAGTGGAAGGCTTCTTTTGCCAAATGTTTACTGCACATTTCTTTAAGAATCTCCTTTTGAAATTCATCAAAGAGAGTTCTTTAAAAAGGAATAGGTGTCATCTCGCTCAACTTAAGAGATATTTCTAAGATATCTCTATATTACTCAATTTCTTAATTAAAAATTCTTAATTTCTATATTACTTAAAAATAGAAGTAAAGAGAGTTAAATGATTCCCTCAAGGTCTTCCTCTGTGCTAAATATTAGCAAATCCAAGACTATTAACCAAGAGCACTGCATGACCCTATCCTGCTCAAACCAATCTTCTTTTACACTAATCAATATCTGCTCTAACTTAGACAAAGGAAAGAGTTGGGGCCAGAGAAATAGTACAGTGGATAGGATGCTTGCCTTGCATGTGTTCAATCTAGGCTCAATTCCCAGCAACCATAGGATCCCCAAACCTAGCCAGAAATGATGACCTCAGAGCCAGAAGTAAGCCTTGAGCAGTCAGGTATGGTCCTAAAACTAGCAAAAAATATAGGGGAAGGAGCATGTCTGACTTTTGCTATAAGCCCTGAGATATACCCACACTTCAAGGATAGCCTCTCTCTAGTGCTTCTGGTCAGACTGCTATTGAAAAGTACTCAATGATGCTAAAATATTCACTATATCAAGCCTCTATAAGCAGTTTCTCCTTCTTACAAACGAAATGTTCATTCTGGATGTGATACCAGATACCGCTATCTCCCTTTCTGAGGTTTGCTGGCCTTGTAAAGAGAGACATTTCAAAGCAACAACTTCAGTTAAGTATTAACTGCTCCAGCCAGTGGGAGTTCCAAGAGAAATTGGAGAGTACACCAACTTGATTGACCCAAATCAGATAATAGTCCAGGAGAGACCCATTCAGAGAAGAAAAGAAAGCATTTCATGAGGTTTCCACAAGGAGCATTCCCTTGATTTTTCTCTTTCATTCCCACTTCCAACAGCAAGTGCTAGTGCTGATTTTGATCAAGTTGTGTGTATATTGTTTCTGAGTGAAGCGAATTATGAAGCAAGTCTGCCCATCTATGAGAGATGCTCTCAAGAATAAGAGTCTGGGCCAGAGCAATAGCACAGTGGGTAGGGTATTGTCTTGCACATGGCCAACCTTTTTTTGATCCTTTGCATCCTATATTGTCCACTTAGCCTGCCAGGAGTACATTCTGAGCACAGAGCCAGGAGTATAATCCCTGAATGCCCCAAGTAAGACCCCCCAAAAAACAAACAAACAAAACATATGAGTACCAGAAAGATATTAGAGTTAGTTGTATGTGGTCCATGTGGATTCAATCTCTGGCATTCCATATGGTCCCCAGAGTCAAATAAAAGTGATTCCTCAGTGCAGGACCAGGAGTTACTCCCTGAGCACTGCTGAGCATGACCCAAAAATAAAAACAAAAAAAGAATGAAGATGATTTTTTCATAGGTAAGGCACTAGATGCCATGTTTCAAGGGGATAAGAGCTCTTTGAGGCCAGGAAAAAGGTTAAAACATTTTAAACTTCGAGTTTCTCTGGGGCTTCTAAGGTCTTGCTCTTGGTTTTTAGAATTATTATATGGTTGCTACAATGAGTTAATTTGGGTGGGAATAAGGTGATATTCTCCGTTCCTTTTAGCTTTAGAAAACTAAGCAAGAACTTTGAAGATTATAATGTAGTCCAAGTCCCCAGAGACTGTAATGAAGTTGAAGACTAGTTTAAGGGTGTTTTTTCCTATGATTTGGTCATTTGCTCCTAGGGAATTGGGGACTGCCACTTTAACCATCATAGAAAGTTGCTGGGATCAGTTACTTTGGCCATCTCTACTTTTTTGAAACTAGCATCAAGTTTATTATTAATACTCGTGAAGAGAATTTTTTAATGAGAGATTAAACTTGAAATTTCTGGCTATCCCAAATATTCTATCAAGAAATATAATCACTAAGTAGGAGGGGATAATTTAATAATAAAAAGATAATTTAATTGAAATGTGGCTCAAAAAGCCAAGATATGTACAGATTATACATATATGTATATAAACAATTACAGTTTTAAATTTCAATTTTGAAAGCATGACACTATGGCATTGATAAAAAATGCTATATTTGAGCATTTTTGGGATATAAATGTGAACCATATTTATGATATTTTTTACAATAAGATAAAAAATGTTAAATAGCTTATCTCCCCACCCTTGCCAACATAGCAATCCTTATTTACTCACTTGTTTTCATTTGTGGGATCATATCGGGGAAATGGATCATGATCATTATCATTGAAATCATAGCTAGCCTCTGGATCCTATAAAGAAAAATTTTACAAATATTGTAGCACTGTTTTTTGAAAGTATTGTTTTTTGCCTAGACTGATAGCTCAAAAATCTGCAGTTACTTTCATTGCCAGATGCTAATCACTTATTATACCCATAAACCAGGCAAAGATGATGTATACAGCAATGTAGGCTAAGATATATTTTTCATTGAATATTACCAAACCTAGAGCTCATAGAAACTCATAATATATTGGAATCCAGAGAAACAAAAATTTACTTAATTTAATGACCTCATTTTCAAGTGAAGAAACAGAGGGCCAAAGATATTCAACTCTTTTTTGAGTATAGAGACAAAAAGTGTGGTGTTTAATGCAGGTACACAGTGACCTCTTTCAGACTCCCCAAGAACACTACATAAACATGTAATTCAAAGAGAGTAAGCTTAAAATTGAAGACAATTTGCCATCATTTACAAGCAGATTTATTTATTTAAACTTAGCTCCCTCATTCTAACAACCACTGTTGCCATTTCTCCATATTTTATTATCTTTCAAAAATTTTTATTTTGTATGAATAGTTTCCTACCATTTTCTTTGCTCTTTAACTGAATAATATTGCATCCAATATGAATGGCAAAGGTGAGATAATGACAAGGGTAAATCTTAAAAATATAAAGCTGTTCTGAAGAGTTAAAGAATAGAAACCTTTAAAAACAAGTAAGAATTTGATGTGCTTATTCTCTCATTATTAGTTCACTTTTTCTGTCACATTTTGCACTCTGGCTTGGCATGGAATGACTCATGTTTCAGTAACTCACAGTGTCAGAGATTCTAACCTAAGAGTGTTGTGAAGAAGACTGTGAAAATGATCTCAGGCATCAGCTTGATTTGATTGTCCAGTGCCCCAAATGCTGATGGACAAAGAGTTTAAATGACTTTCAATAACTCAGTTGGTATAATCGACTACATGCTTTATTTACCCCCTTAACTCCAGTGAATTTTTGCTATGCTTATTACTACAAAAAATGCTCTTATGAACATATCAAGAGTGAGAAAAAAATCTTGTTCCATCATTCTGAGAATGAAGAAAAAAATCAACTTTCTGTGTCTGCTTAGAAAGCTCCAAGTTGCAGCTAGGCAGGCTCAGACTCACATAATTGGCATAGATGTCTGTGTGATTCCACTCTAAGCCATCATCCAGCACAGTTATCACAACTCCTTTGCCTGTGATGCCTCTTTGCCAAACAGGTATCACATGGAGATCCAGTTTCGGGAGTGCTGCAGTCATTCTGGTATCTTGCTGGTTAAGAAAAGCAAAGACGCATCAGTGAAATTATGATTTGTTTGCTGCAAATGAGAAGTGAAGCATCAACTGGAGACCCTTATTTCACTTCCCTGAAATCATTGGAAGAAGACAATTAGGTAAAATAAAAAACAAAGTTGAGGGCAGGGCTAAGTGAATCATCAGAATGCTTTTCCTCTCTCAGTTGTTCCAATGGAAATTCACTCTAAAGGATGAATACCCTGTACCCCTTTTCTTTGAACTACATGGCTTTGAAGAAGTGTGTCTTTAAGTTTTTTTCATTTATTAATGACATGTTCAAGCTTTCATCGATTGAAGCTCTTTTTGTCATTTTTTCTTTGTTCCAAATCTCCATCTTGCCCCAAATCCTTAGTCTCTACTGCCACATAGAATCCATTTTTGTTGCCAATTTATTTTTAACTGTAACATATATCAAGTAAAGCCTATGATGCTTTATATTAAAACATAAGGAAAAACAATTGTATAGATTAGTGGATGCACTCACATGTCTCCACTCAATGTCAATACACCAATAAGAATTGATAACTATGATACAAATAAAATAGTTTGTATATATTTTATATAGACCTTATGTCAGATTTTTCCTTTAAAACTAGAGTTTTAAAATTGTACTTTAATATGCAAAATATTAGGTCCATCAGATTATGCCCATTGGGCTCTTTTGTTGCTGTTGTTATTTGTCTTTTTGTTGCTATTTATTTTGGGGTCATATTTGGTAGTGCTCAGGGATTACTCCTGGTTCAGCATTTACTTTCACTCCTGATGGGACTCAGAAGACCATAATGAGTGTTGGATGGAGGGCAAATGCTCTACCTGCTGTGTTATGGCTTCAGCCCTAGGTTGATCATTATGCATCTTGTTCACTGTGATCTGAGAGATTTACACGTTCTCAAGATTAGCTTAAACATATTGTGGTTTCTGTCATAAGTTTTCCTTTTGAAACCCTGATATTCAAGGCAAAGTTCTTGAAAGATTTTAGAAGGGAATAAATAAATAAGGATTCAAATCCTCTTCTGTTAGCAGTTGAATATTCTGTTTTAGATACTTCCACCTAGTGAAACTAGATCAGTAGGACTCAGACCAGAGAAGGTCCCATTGGCCTTTAATCTCAGATAGTATGTATGGTCCTTGGGAATTCTCCATCAGGAAAGAAAAGACATTGATCAGATTCAACATAGAAAATAATGCAAGTCCCCTGGTATCTACTTACCAAGTACCACTGTTGGTTCCACATTGGATCATTGAAAAGATTTAGTGCTGATTCTCTTAGAATTGAGCGCTTACTTCTTTCTTTCCCATACTGTTGTTCAGCCCATATCACCTATAAGAAATTTTATAGTAATAAATAAATAGTCAGGAAACCACCTTTATAATCATCTTCTTTCAAACTGGCTCCAGTGCCCTCTACAGCAGAGTTCAGGCAGCTCAGCAATGTTTTTCTTTGACTACAGATCAAATTGACAGCTCAGTGAGAAGGGCTTTCCCACTGGGGAAATGAATATTCTCTTAAAAGTGTATTTTAGGATGGGAAAAAGCAGTCAAGAAGATAATTCCCTCAAATTCCATATACTGTGATTACAGCGGAAGTAAAAGTTCAGCCTGCTCTTATGAGCAAATGGACCATAATGCACACTTTCACATCAATATACCAAGATTCTATAGTTGAAAATTTGCCCATTTTCATGCAATGAATCAACAAGCTAAGAGCTCTCAGTGTCTTGTAACCTCAGAGCTCCAACAGCTTTCTTTTTCTTTATGTGCAAAAGGTGAAAATTAGAAATGTTGCACAGACAAGAAAAATACTATGCCTTTGCAGATTTAAAACTCTGAATCCCTATGCCTTTAATGCTAAGAATATTTAATATGAAAAACAGATCTAGGATGATGAATGAGCACTACTGACCATGCACACTTACCATTAATTTTGTCTCATGTATTATGCAAAGAAATCTTACAATACAAAAATTACCTACTCCCCATTTATGGTATAATCCTATTACATCCAAGGCTTTGAGAGAGCAAGGGGTTGCTTTGAGGTTAAATTCTGATGAAATAATCCATGCTTTTATTTTGCAGGGTGCCTTAACTATTTCCTACCCAAAACATCTTCTTTGTGTTAAACACACCCTTTCAATCCAGTGGAAGGTGTGATGTTGTTAGTGTGAAAGTATTTATGAGTCAGGGCCAAAAACAAAGACTGAAAAATAATTTGCAATGAAAGGGTAAAATTATCCACTAAGATTGTCCTGCATTTTCAATTTGAAAATATACCACAATCTATTATAAAGATTGGGAGGGAAATAAGAGCTAGAAATTAGTCATTATAATTTATTTTTAAAGTGGCTATGTTTTCAAGCTTAATTGTTTTAGCTTAAAATACCTCAAGGCTTAGAATATACTGCCTGTCATCTAGTTGGTCTTTGGAAGCTGGTGCTAGGGAACAAACACTAATCTTTGAGGAAGAGAATCACTTATAGTTGCAGGTTTCATTAACAGACTTGTAAAGACAACCTATTGCTGAATTTCAGATGGCTAATTTGAAAGAATATTAGCCCCATCAAAAAGAATAGTAAAATTAAAATCAAGAGTATTGAATATATATGTATATATAAAAAGGCAGTCTACAACTGATTAAATATCCAACTATTGGCAAGAATATTGTGATTAGTGCCATTAACTAAAATTTCATATTAACCTCTAAAAGAATAGAAGAAATGAAACAGAGAGAATCAATTTTGTTAATACGTATATGATAGGTATCACGTTTTAATTACAAATAAATAAAAAACAATACACAATAAATAAAAAACATTTTAAAATGTAAAGTGCATCAAAGATATCTGGTCTAACTTGTCACTGACAGTTTCTATGGGTTTTACAACTTTTCCTAAAACAAAATTATTTGAGGATTTTTTCAAGAAATCAGATAGACTCTTTTTATTGATTAATTAAATCTTAGTCCACACCCAGAAGTAATTAGGAATTTTTTCTGCTTACAAGGCAAGCACCCTACCTGCTGTATTATTTCTCCCTTGCTCATACAATGCTGACTTAGAATGTAAAGTAGTTAGGGATTGAGGCATAGCATGATGCAGAACCAGGTTTGATCCTTTGTATTCCATATGGTCCCCTGAGCACCACAAGGAGTAATTCCTGAGTGCAGCTTGTGAGGCCCCCCAAACAAAAAAAAATAAATCAACAAAATGAATGCAGAATAATCACTGAGGTTTAGTGTTGTGTTCATTTATTTATTTAATTTTATAGTGATGTTCATTAGGGCTTACTTCTATGGGGCACAGCATATTGACCCTAGGTCGACTGTGTTTGCAAGGCAAAAAACCCTACCACTGTACTATAGCTCTGTTTTATCAGTCAATTGATTGATTGCTTGATTGATTAATTTAAGCACAATGATTGCAAAATTGTTCATAATTGAGTTTCAGTCATAAAATGTACACCACCCTTTACCAGTGCACATTTCCTGCCACCAGTATCCCCAGTTTCCCTCCCACTTTCCTCTTCGCTTGTCTCTGGGACAGATATTTTCCTTCTCTTTCTCTTTCACTCCCATTCTCCCCCATGACTTTCTATGGGGTAGATATTTTACTTCTCTTTCACACATACTCTTTCTCTCTTTCTTAACTTTCAGATACTGTTGTTTGCATTATTGTTAGTGAAGGGCTACCATGCATATCAATTTTTCTCCCTTCAGTACCCAGTTCATGTCCAGAGTGATCAGTTCCAGCTATAATTGTAATAATGAACCCTCTGTGCCCTAATTGTACTACTTCAATATTTGTGGCAAAATTCCTAGCATGAACTGGTCCTCCTGATCTCCATCTCTATTATCTCTGAATATTATTACTATACTATCATTTATTTCTCTAATGTCACACAAGTGATTAAGATTATAGATTCCTTTCTAATGAAATCACCTTAGAAAGTAAACTCTTGTTTGTTCACTATGACTTGTGTTTCTTTGTAAAATCAATTATCAGTTGTGGTCTAAGGAATAGAGATGAGCCAACTATTCATTTTAATTAGATAATTTTAATGAAAATAAGAGATATTTTCTACTCTTTTATGAGGAGTATTTACTTTTTGAAGAGTATTTATTTTATGAAGAGTATTTACTTCATAAAAGAGTATTCTCTTTTATGAAGAGAATTTACTTTTATGAAGATGAATGGGAGATAATTTCCCCCTCCTTGCATATTAACATTTTTTTGTATATTAATAGAGGTATGTGGGAGATCTTCCCCTTACAAATTCAACTCCATGTTCAGGGTAGTACCCTGGACAAAATCAGCTTTGGTTCACAGCAAAAATATACTCAGGAAAAAAGAGAGTGCTTGAGCTGTAGTATGGCTGATAGTGTGCTTATCTTGCACACAGTGGGCCTGGTTCAATGCCTGGAACTTCATATGGTTCCCCCAAGAATATTGATAGTGATCTCTTAGCACTGAGCGAGGAGTAGCTCTGAGCACTGTTAGGTATGTCTCCCAAACAAACAAATAAAAAACCCATAACAGTTTAGGGTTGTCTAGATGTTGAAGGTAACATGGGCAAATGAAACTATCACTTAACACTTTAAGGGTGCCTTCTTATTAGCTAAGTGAAATATCACAGTCTTTGCTCTTAATGCAACAATTAAAGGTTGATGAGCTTACTAACTGTTCTTTTTTTTGTATCCCATGCTTGACATTTTATTAGTTCTTCATCAAATTGAGTAATCGACTTTTTACATAGTTAACAGAGGAGTTTTGCAAAATGCCATTTGGTTGATCAGTTTCCTGTTTTTTTTAATTATCTTTATTTAAACACTGTGATTACAAATATGATTGTAGTTGTATGATAACAGACATGTAAAGAACACCCCCCTTCACCAGTGCAAGATTCCCACCACCAATTTCCCAGATCTCACTCCTCCCCAACCCAAGCACACCTGTACTCAAGACAGGCTTTCTATTTCCCTCATTCATTCACATTTGTTATGATAGTTTTCAGTGTAGTTATTTCTCTAACTGCACTTATCACTCTATGTGGTGAGCTTCATGTCATGAGCTGCACCTACATGGGAAGATGGGGGGAAATAAGGGTTGGGACTGAGGCAATAAAAAATTAGAAATGAGCATTGTAAGGGCAGTATCAAAGTCACAATACAAGATGGATATTATGCATATATAAACTATATGCATACAATACTATCAATAGGAGACCAAGGAGAAAAAATTTCCAGTGACTATCTCAACATAAATCAGTGCTATAACAACCCACCCTCCTCCCAAAGCACATTCTGATTACTGTAGGGAGAAGTGGGGGAAAGCCTGATGACCCCTATAGAGTCCACCTGTACTGGTGCCCAGGGAATGCCTGGAGTCTAGGGGAAAAAGAGAGGGACGAAAGGGAGTCTAGCCGGC
>PVKC010012839.1:0-23431 GCA_004027635.1 Crocidura indochinensis
AAAAAATGGGCAATTGGTGTGTTAGAAGTTCACTTTGGAGACATAGTGGGCCCTGAGTTGGAGAAGATACATAGTTTATGGTCTTGATGAACAACCCAACCAGACCTGAAATCAGAAGCCCTGAACTTTTATCTCCTTTACTGAAAGGCCTTAGCTAAAGCAACAGTTGTGGGTCGTGACTGACTAACTGTCTTCTCAGGGTCTCCCAAAGTGTCTCCTCTAGGTGTGCTATTGGGAGAACCCAGGGGTGCACTGGAAATAGGGGTGTCCCCTCTTATTTCCCAGACCACAGTTTCCAAGTCCCAGGCTGAGTTTCCAAAACAGAGCACACATTCAGCTGCTGAATTCTGGCTTCTAGTTGCAAGGGGACCTGGAGTGAGTTTGGGCTTGGCATTTCCTTCACTCAGTGACTGCCCTTGTGAGATAGTTGGGCACCTTGCTAGGCCATTTCTTTTCTTTTCTTTTTTTCTTTTTTTTTTGTTTTTGGTAACACCTGGCAGTGTCCTTGCTCTACAGTCAGAAATCATCCCCAGTAGGGTCTGGGGACCATATGGGATGCTGGGATTCAAACCACCATCCTCTGCATGCAAGGCAAATGCCCTACCGCTGTGCTATCTCTCCAGCACTAGGTCATTTCTTAATTCTTGCTATTAGGTTCCACATAAGAAGTGGTTGGAACCATTAGGGCTATCATTTGAGCACATAAGGATGTGAGAAGCTAGAGCTGTTGGACAATGGGGGGGGGGGGCTGCACATGACAGACCTGGGTTTTATCCTCAGCCCTGCTAGGAATCATCTCTGAGCACAGAGGTAGGAATATGCTCTAGTAATGCTGGTTATGGCTACAAAGCAAACAAACATAAAAATTTAAATATAAGTTTTGGAAGAAGAGAGAGGAGAAGAGAGAGAGGGAAAGAGAGAGGGAGGGAGAAGGAAGGAGGGAGGGAGAGAGAGAGGGAGAAGGAGAGAGAGTACTCTGGACTTTTTTCAGAGAGCCCTACTCCTTAGCTTCATGTGCTGACCATGATTTTACAGGTTTCTTCTTGGGTTTTTTTTTTGGTAAAGCTAGAGAGAAGTTCAGAAAAAGCATTCGGAATGTTTCTTAGTTCTCCAGGTCAAGTGAAAATTGTTCATAGTTTTGCAGCAACAATGTATAAAAAAGGGAAATCAGAAAATGAATCACTCATATTATAAAGTGGACAGTCTATCCCACCTTCTTTATTGGAGAAAGAGGAGAAAAACAAGAATGTTTTTATTCTTCCTTTTTTAACTCTTGATCACTTAGTTTTCCCTAAATGTCAGAGTAATATGTGCTTCTTATAAAATATAAAGCAGTTAAAATATGTAACAAAACCCCAGAACAACCCAATGGTCATATAACCACTATTAATTTATATAACTATTAATTCATAGAACTAATTCATATTCATAAAACCACTATTAATATTTGAGCATATTTCTTGCCAACATTTTGCTCTGCTCCTGATCTTTTCATGAATAAATATGATATTTTTCTAGGGAGATTATTACCAGGAGAGGCTACTTAGATCCAAGAGTAAAATATTTTCAAGAACATGAATGTGGCTAAGTGATGGAACACATGCCTTACCTGTGTGAGGTATTGGGTTAGATTTGTGACACTGCATTGCTTAGTCCCTTTAACATCTCTGGAAACAGCCTCAGAACTTCTGGGAGTGGTCCACAGATCTGTGTTCATATAATAAACATGATTGTTGCAATTTTAACAGTTGAAATTACAAACTCACTGTAGCAATGGAATGAAACAAACATCTGCAGTACAATTATATTCCTTTTCTTTATCTTCAGTCTTTGAAAATTCTATCATTTTGAGACCGGAGCCGAGACGCAAGCGGTAAGGCATCTGCCTTGCCCACACTAGCCTGGGACAGACCGCAGCTTGATCCCGCAGCATCCCATATGGTCCCCCAAGGCAGGAGCAATTTCTGAATGCATAGCTAGGAGTAACCCCTGAGCATCACCAAGTGACCAAAAAGCAAACAAAACAAAATTCTATCAATTTGTATTTTATTCTACTATTAAATAGCATAGCTGAATCATGATATATTAATCATTGAGAATTTTCCATCATTCTGTAGTATAGACATCTTATTGATGCTTATATACCAACACTTTTATCACTATAGGAAAGCTCTAGAAGAGGAATTGTTAATCCAACAGAACGTCTTTAAATTTTTTAAGTAAATGCTACTGGACCTCTTTCCAAATAAATTATGCTAACTTATCTTTTTGCCAGTGGTATATAAAGGTACTTCACTGGTTCACCTCATTCTAGAATTCAGTTCTAAGAATTTTATTTATTTATTTTTTGCCAATTGGACAGATAGCATAGATCTTATTTTATGTTATTTTATTTTGGGTCAACATCCAGAGAAGTATAGGGCTTATTCCTGGCCTACACCCAGGGATCACTCTTGGCAAGATGCAGGGTACTATATGGGATGCGAGTAATGGAACTCAGGTCAGCTGCATGCAAGGAAAGCACCCTGCCTGCTGTAACATCTCTCTGGTCTCCTTGATCTCATTTTAATCTACAATTCCTTGAGTTGGGCAGATTAAAAACAGATTTTGAACTATTTAAATTTTGCTTTGGTTCATTTGTTTTGTAGAACTCACTTTCAACTCTTGTTCTTTTGTCTAGGCTGGCAAGGAAATGGATACCATTGCCAAGATATCAATGAATGTGCGATCAATAATGGTGGCTGCTCCACGGCCCCACTGGTTGAGTGTGTGAATACTGAGGGATCTTACCACTGTGGACCATGCCCACCAGGTGCTGTACCCACAATTCTTCCTAGCACTCCTAACTGAACATGCTTTTGAAAATAGGATTTTTCTTAAATATAATATCTAATATTCAGCACTGAATAGAGCAAGGTGTTGTTCATGGAGAGCTTACAAGTACAGCTGTGTAATAAGAAAGGAAATTACTATTATCTTGTTTTGGTTTGGTTTTGGGGTCACACCTGGCAGTGCTTGGGGGTAACTCCTACACTCTGCACTCAGGAATTATTCCTGGTGGTGCTTGGGGGAACATATGGGAATCAAACCCAGGATGGTTGCTTGCAAGGTAAACATCCTACCCACTGTACTATTTATCTAGCCCCCCCAATAAATTATTTTGAGTAGCAATAGGAAACAATAAGCTTTTGTAAATAGTAAAATAACCTAGAGTACAGGATTGATTTTTTTCTCTATGGACACAAAATCTATTATTTCACTGTTAGAAGAAATACTTTATTAATATAATATTTTCATGTTTTACATATAAAGCTTACTAAATAGCAGGATTACTTGTGGGGATAAAAACATGTGTTTTCTTCTGGAAAGAAGTCATTATTGCCATTCTCTAATCCGAACAGACTTACTGCTGAAGAAGTTCAGGCAACATTAAGGATCAACCTTACTGTATATTTTATGAACGAAAACCAGATTTTGAATTGAACTGATTCAGTTCTAGAATATCTCATGTCACTGGAGTTTAAAAAAAAATAAGTTAACTTCTTTAGTGTCAACATTAAGTGTAGATTAAATGTCACTAAGTGATACTGTTGATTTGCAATGAGAAGTTTCAACTCTCTCTCTATTTGGTTTATGTAACTTTTTAGAACCAACCCAGAATGTTGCTATCCAAATCAGATTTCTCATTCTTGATGTCCGTTTTCTTGGTGATAGGATGTTTTTGACATGTCACCTTATATGAATTTTCTGTACTGCTGCTGATAGAGGGTGTGTAGCCTGTCTGACTTAGGGCATTGGAACTATTCTTTGCCTGTGATCTTATAATGTCTGTGTTGATCTTGTTTTGCTCAGGGTACCAGGGCAATGGAAGAGTCTGCACCCTGATTGACCTCTGTTCAGTCAACAATGGAGGCTGCCATCCACAGGCATCCTGCTCTTCAGTGCTCGGTATGACTTAGCCTTCTGGTGGGGTTGGTTTGTTTGATGGTTTGGTGGCCGCACCAGACTGTGCTTAGTGCTTACTCCTGGCTCTTTACTCAGGAATTATTCCTGGTAATGCTCAAGGACTCTGTTTTCTCAGGCTCAAACTTGAGTTGGCCACATACTAGGCAAGAACCCTACCTACTGTACTATCTCTTGGACCCTAATTTGGAATATTTTAAGTAAACTTGTTTTAAAAAGTCAATAGTTTTGAAGTAAAACCCTCTGAAGCAAGATCCTGATTTTGATCTTCAAATTGAAAATGAATCTCTGCTATAAAACACTGAATTTGGACTTTTTTTTAATGTACTAGTTAGATAACCAATTCACGAGTGTGTTCCAAGAAGCAGGAAGGAGAAAGGTAGAAGGAAGAAGGATCTTTTCCCTCCTTCTAGGCCACTGAGTTGTACAGCTTAACCTTGGCTACAAGGAAAGTTGAGAAAGGAATGTGTGTGTTCAGGCACTCATACATCCAGATGAAAGGAGGAGTTCATTATTAAAGAAGAGAAAATTGGATATTGGGCAGCTGTATCTGCAAAGATGATAAAAGAAGATTCTTACAATAAAAAGATGTATATATATGCATGTATAGTGAAAATTCCTTCTGGAAATATATATACATACCATAGTGTTTGAATTTATGACACCCTTTTAAGTAATGAATACTATTCTACCTTTCTTCTTGGTCAACTTTATGGGAAAAACATTTTATTGTTTTTGTATTGTTGACTGCTAAGGTAGAATACTTTTCACATTTTTTTTTTTTTTTTGGTTTTTGGGTCACACCCGGCAGTGCTCAGGGGTTACTCCTGGCTCCATGCTCAGAAATTGCTCCTGGCAAGCACGGGGGACCATATGGGGCACCCGAATTCGAACTGATGACCTTTTGCATGAAAGGCAAATGCCTTACCTCCATGCTATCTCCCAGGCCCCCACATTTTTTTGTTTGTTTGTTTTTGGGCCACACCTAGCAGTACTCAGGTATTACTCCTGGCTCTTCACTCAGGAATCACTCCTGATATATGAAATGCTGGTGATTGAACCCGGGTTTGCTACATGTAAGGCAAATGCACTACTCATTGTACAATCACACCAGCCCCACTTTTCACATTTTTACTGATGATTTTCCTTTTTCCAGCTGTTCTTTTGTTTGAAAGTTATATTATGAATGAAGGACACTAGTATATCAACTATCTTTAGTTTTCATTGGAATATGTTTGGTTTTAAAAATTTTTTTTGTGTGATAGTTTTCAGTTTAGAAGATTTTGATATATAAAGAAAATAAGCCTTTTCTTTGATATGATTCTTTTTTGAGTTATACAGAGGTGGGTCTTTCCTCCAAATTCCAAGCATAATCAAGTAATATGCTTTTATAATTGTATGATTTATTTTTTCCTGTGCCATTAAATAGTCTGACTTGACATATTTTTCCAAATGGATGATCTAATTATATGTATTTTGTTGATATAATTTTATTTATTGAGTATATCACTTGTTATTTTGAAGTACCATTTAAATTTTTATTTACATGTTACATGTGCATAAATATATAAGAATGTTGGATGTATATTTTAGTTTCTATCATAAATATATGGTATAACATTCATCTGATATATATTTCAGTACAGTATGTACTCACATACTTGTGGCTGTTTAAAAGCTTATTAAGTGATATAGCACGTTGGAGTGACAGGACTATGGATTCTAGAAAAAGAGTCCTAAAGGTGGATTTCCCCTTCGATTTGCTGTATTTTACTTGTGTGTCAATTTTAAATTTTTTTATTTATTTTTATTTGTTTGGTTACTGAGCCACACACAGAAGTGCTCCAGGATTACTCCTGGCTTTGTGCTTAGGGACTACTCCTGGTTTGTTCTCACTCCTGACAGGAATTCAGGGGCCATATCCAGTGCTGAATTGAATGTGTGTAAAGCAAGCACCCTCCCCAACTCTACTGTCTCTCTAGCCCAATGTGTCAAGCAATTTTTATCTCTGCCTTTTTGTTTAATCTGTAAAAGGGAATTTTAATTCTCCTACTTGGAGGATGAAGAGGATTAATACTAATAAGAGGATTAAAACATGAAATATGGATAGCAGCTTGCAAGGGAATAGTAAGAAGTCTTCTCAACTCTGTCAACTTCTCCATGATGAGAAACAAATCCCTGATGATGTTTTTCACCTTTGCGTGCAGTGTAAGGCCACACATAAGGCCCAAGACAGCTAGTGCCAACCATTAAATAAGATTGAAAATATTGAATGCCTCTTCTGCTCTGAAGATTAAAAAGTAGAAAAAATAAGGTTCTAATATTATCTTCTCTTGTCATGTCTTATCTGTTGCCAGGGAATGCTGACTTTACTTGGCCAATTCCTTATCTAGATAACAGAGCCTGTCTCTCTTGGCTGGGTTTGACCCCAGGATGCCTACATTTATGCTTCTGTTTCCATTTCTGAACAGGTTCCTTACCTCTTTGCACCTGTCCCCCTGGATATACCGGAAATGGTTATGGGCCCAATGGATGCCTGAAGCTCAGTGACCTTTGCCTAAGTCATCCCTGTTTACATGGACAATGCACTGTGAGTTCTTTACTCTTCCCAAGATGCAGATAACTTGGGGGTGCTTTCAGTTTCTTCCTAGTACAGGCATTTTCTGTAACTCATGGATATTAAGTAATAATTCAAATTGAAGATATTACAACTCTCAGATAAAAGATAAATAGTTACTAGTTCCACAAAGAACCAATGGACTAAAAGTTTTCTCAGTGAGTTTTAAACCAGCAAAACAAAACCTACAGACTTTTTTTGGGGGGGTTGGGGGGTCATTCACATCCAGCTGTGCTCATTCTCTACATAGTAGACTGATTTCCTCCTACTCTATGTTCAGAAATCATTCCTGGCAAGCTCAAGGGGCCATATAAGACGCTGGGGATTGAACTTGGGGCAGAAACATACAAGTCAACTGCCCTATCCACTGTACTCTGTCTTTAACCACCAAAGCGTACAGTTTGATCTCCGAAGTCTCACATTTTGTGCTTAGCAACCAATTTTTTTAGAGCATATAAATCAAGCTACTGAAAGATGCTTAAGGTTCCACAATTTCTATATGGAGCTCACAGAACTGTGTGCCTTTTTTTGAGTGGGTTGATTCAAGTTTATCTGTCGCTTGTTTCATGGAGTTATTTGTTTCTTTCCTTAGGAAACAGTCTCTGGTTATATCTGTAAGTGTGAGCCAGGCTGGGCTGGTGTAAACTGCACAGAAAACATCAATGAGTGTCTGAGCAACCCCTGTTTGAATGGGGGGACCTGTGTTGATGGAACTAATGGCTTTAGTTGTGAATGCACACATTTCTGGACCGGAACTTTCTGTCAGACTCCCCAGCAAGGTACGATCACAGTCTGGTTGCATCATTATTTAATAGGCTACACCATGAATTCTTTAATAGAACCTACTTTCTTCTGCAGTCATTCAAGTGCTTATAGCTATATCTTTCCTTGCAGAAATGACAGGACAAATGGAATTCAGTAGGTAAATATTTATGGATCTCAGTTGAAGCCTGAAGAATCTTTCCACAAAGGGAGAATTAAATTAGTATTTTCCATTTTCATTATGTCCAAATTGAAAATAAAATATGCTATGCATTGCCCTTTGCATTTTTCCAAGAGAGAGCTTTCTTATAGTCACCTTTTAATTTCCATAGATACGATAAGTAATTAGGTCAGTCTGCTGCCGTAGACAATACAGTGCCTGCTCATTGCCCATTAAATATAGTCTGGAACAATTTTCAATGACCTTTCATAACCAACTCTCACCTTGCCTGTCAGACTTTAATTTTCACTACTTCCCTAGAAATTCTCTCATTTAAGTTGGACATATTTTCTTCCTACAACTCTATGGGCCACCTCCTGAGTCTCTCTAATGTCATTTCACTTGAGATGTGTCTCTCTCCAAGCATCCTGGAGAGTTCTTCTTTATTTTCCATCCAACTGGGCCTATCTCTGAGAGAATGTCCACTCAGTTTCCTCCATGAAGCCTCTTCTGATTCCTCTACCCCTCACTTTTTCTTCTGATTCTGGGTCAGTACATTTGTTAAGACCATGTTGTATCATTAGAACAATAATAGGCTTATAGAGATTCAAAAGCCAGGAAGCATCAATTACTGCCTCCACATGTTATTTGATACTTTTTTCCATTTGAGGAGATAAAACAAAGGAAAGGATAGTGACAAGCCAAGACCTGAATGGTGTGTGAGGAGGGTGTGATAGAGGTAGAGAGAAAGGGCATCAGAGATGATACAGAGAGGCCTGGAAGTTCCAGGTGGAGGAGAAAAGCGCTGGCTGGAATGGGGAGCAGGACCTGGGTCTCTAGGTCTGTGTCTGCAGAAGGAAACTTGAAGGAGAGACTTGGCTTTGCCCCTCAAGTGGATTTACTCAGACTTGGCTAAATATTTTAGCTGATGGGTTGGCCATGTCTTTTTTTCCTTTCTTTGTTGGGAGTCTCTGGAAGGCAGAATTCATCTTCTCTCTCATTCTCTCTCTCTTTTTTTTCAGTTTGTGGAGGGTCGCTCTCAGGGATGAATGGCAGTTTCAGCTACAGGAGCCCTGAAGTGGGTTATGTTCATGATGTTAACTGCTTTTGGGTTGTTCGAACCGAGGAGGGAAAGGTAAATCCAGGCGCTCTTGGCCAAGCATGCATTTCCCATGAATATGTAACATGTTTACATGTGACATAAAGGGCACATAAAGATCATTCAGTCCTCAGTGAGCACAGTGTCAGTAGCTTTGGTGAGCTGGTGTGCAAATATCTTTGTTATATTTACTTTTGCCACTCACTTTTCTGTGGCTTTACACTGGTTCCTCGAAATGAGAAATTCAGTGTCCTAAATTGGCAGAAATGAAGAGATGTCAGGAAGTTTTGAGAAACACTCTGCAACTGGAATTTAAATCCTGAACCCCCAAGTTAAGTCTTGTGACACTGTCCTTGCTCTGTTTAATATCAACAACTCTTGCTGCCTGTTTTTAATTTATTTTTTATGAAAATATTTATTTAATTTGCAGCCATACCTGGTGATGCTCAGAGCTTACTTCTGGCTCTGTGGTCAGGGATCCCTGGTAGTGTTAGGGGATCAAACTTGGGTTGGGCACATGTAAGCTTTCCTGCTCTACTGTAACATCTCTGCACTCCTGATTTTTTTAAGTCACCTTGTCACCAAAACCATAGTGTGTCATGATGGTCACGTAATGTTACATTATTATAAGAAATGGACTTAAATGGCTTCCTTATCCATATCCTGGATAATTGCTTTATGTCCATTTATTTAAACTCTCATAACCCTGGACTATAAGAATTATTCTGGTTGTACATATGAGGAAATAGAATCTCAAGCACATGGAAATTTGTCCAGTGGTAGATGGCTTGTGACATATATTGACTTGAATTCAGCCTAGCTAACTCCTGTCATCCACTAGCAAACATTCTCCATGTTAGCATCAAAACCTGAGATTTTCAGTGCCTCTCCCCAACATGAATTACTTAGACTTAGACAAATATTTACTTCTCAGCCAGCTCCTGGACTCATTAAAATAAAGTTGCATGCCTAGAATAGATAACATTCCCCCCACTGAAATTCTGTTAACATTTCCCAGCAAATGCATGTCACTGAGGTCATTGTACAAGGTTGGAAAACAATTTTTCCCCTTTGAAAAAGGAGGAATCTTTGGTCCTGCTAATGCCACAGTAAAATAAGCTACAAAATCAGTTTCCCACTGGGTATGTTATGGGAATTTCCTTCCTTGCATTTAATTTTCATGAGTTCCCTTTCCTGACATTGTAACCATTTTTTCTTTCAAGAAATATTATTTTGTGAAAAGGTTTTAATGCCATTCTTTCCAATTTGTAAGAAAATCCATGTTGTTTTACTTGTTATTGCAATTTTATATGTTCTTATCTCCACCAAAATCTATACAATGTACTGGAAATTGCAAAGAGAGTTCAGTTCATCCACATTTATTTGATTTTCATTGAAATTTCTTCAAGTGAAAAATGATGTAATCCTAGGTTACAGATCTTAAAAATATCCGGCATATTTCAAAATTATCCTGCATAGGTTTTTTTTTTATTAGCAGAATGTGATTGTGGTTTTATATCATAATAGAAATTAAATTTAAAAAACTCCATTTGGTTGTTGGACTATTAAAAAAAAATTTGGCCATACCCAACAGTTCTCAGGGTTTACTCATGACTTTGTGCCTAGGAGTCATTCCTGGTGAGGTTCAGGGGACCAAATGGGGTACCAGGGACTGAACCCGATTAGCTGTGTGTAAAGCAAACCCTCTACACACTGTGCTTTCTCAAAACAGTCCTGGTTTTGGGTTGTTTAAAATAAAGCCGGTATAGAATCTTCTATATTTTGCTTTTTTAATCTTTACTATTACAAACATTTAAGACTGGACTTTCTAACATTTATCTCATGAACATTTCTGTATTCTCTCTTACTGACATGCTCAACACTTTTTAAAAATTGACTCACCATGACATGAGATACAGAGTCAAAAAGTTGTTGTTTGGTTGACTTTTAGTCATACAATGTTCCAACACCCATCCCTTCACCAGTTCAACACTCTTAAAATTACTTTTCCCTTAATTTTTAATTTATGTAATTTAATTAATTTATCATTATTTTCAATTTTGAGGCTGCACTCAGCAATCCTCAGGGGTTACTTCTGCATCCAAATTCAGGAATTCCTCCAAGTGTTGCTTGGGTACCGTACGGGATGCCAGAGATTAAACCTGGGTAGACTGCATTCAAGGCAAACATCCTCTCACTGTACTATTGCTCCAGCATTTTTAATGCTTTTTTAATGCAAATGTCCTCCTCATTTTTTAATGGTATTCAACCACTAAGGCTTATCAATTTTTTCACATCTTCACTGGAGGTATCTGGTTTAAACATCATTGTCCTGTTGAGAGCTTTAGAGGCCATAAGAAAATCTACATTTTGGCATTTGGCGACCAGGGATGATGAACGTCAATGTGTCTGCTACACTCCAAGTCACATTCGTAACTTAGGCCATCAGGATTGTGAACTGAAATAGTCTTTTAAATTTAATTCCAGGTCAGCTATTCAAATGTCCAATGGATTTTACTGAATTAGAAGCATTACCAACTATCATTTAAAGTCTCTTTGTTTAACACATACTATAATGATATGTAGGTCAATCTATTTTATTATTCCATTGACTTGTGACTCGATGGGTATAAACTTCCACTGATCCTAGATGAATAAATTTTAGAGATGTATTGACCATGTCATACCAATAATAAAATATTGGTTACTTCAGACTTTGTTGAGAGGGTAGATTTTACATGCTTTCCCAAAGGCCCAAACAAACATGCAATGAAAGAAAGACTAAAAAGAAGCTATGAGTTTTGTTATCTCTACCATTTTATCTCTATGTTAGCACATGTTCTCTTTATACAACATTGATGTTTACAAGTGCTCAGACTTTTCAAATTCTATATATGACATAGGTGCATTCTCTATGTCTTAATGATATATACCTCAGAAAAGCTGTTAAACTTTCTCTTTAGTTAAGGTTTTTTAAATATAACATATTATATTTTAATAATATTTATAGTTATATATTATATATTTAAATATAACATTTTATAATATTATGTTTTTATAATACACCTTAATATAATTTTATATTAATTGCAGTTAGAAGTGCTTTTTTTGGGGGGGGCACACCCGGCAGTGCTCAGGGGTTACTCCTGGCTAAATGCTCAGAAATAGCCCCTGGCAGGCACGGGGGACCATATGGGACACTGGGATTCAAACCAACCACCTTTGGTCCTGGAACAGCTGCTTGCAAGGCAAACGCCACTGTGCTATCTCTCCGGACCCAGAAGTGCTTTTTAATAGAAGCCAGTATATAGGATATAATAAGACATAGTATGCAGATGCAACAAGATACAAGATACAGTATAAAGGATATAAGATACAGTATATAGGATGCAAGATATAGTATATAGATACAACAAGATGCAGTAAGTACAAGATACGACAAGAACCGTATACAATATAAAACAAGATACAATACGCAGGATAGGATAAGCCAGTATATAAGAGCTGAACCTCTTGCATCATTTGTGGAAGGTACTTTAGAATGAACCCACAAGTGGAATGTGACACGGTGGCTTTTATTTTTCAGGTGCTGCAGATTACTTTCACCTTTTTCCAGCTGGAATCTGTGACCAACTGTCCACACGAGTTTCTTCAGGTCCATGATGGGGAGTCCTCAGCAGCCTTCCAGCTGGGAAGGTTCTGTGGCTCCGAACTCCCCCAGAGCCTCCTTAGCAGTGACCATGCTCTCTACTTCCACTTCTATTCTGAGCATTTAAGGAATGGGAGAGGCTTTACTGTACGGTGGGAGACACAGCAGCCAGGTAAGAATCAGTATGGAGAATGATAAAACAACATCTTGAAGTGACTGAGTTTCTTAGCCTTGGTGAGATTTTTGATAGACCAGACATTAGATGCTTAGTGTTCTAGTCATCTAGTGTATTTATAATGATAAAAATTAAGATTTTTATTTTGTTGTGCAGAAGCTGATCTCACACAAGTCACTTCCCCAGTCAGTCCTAAATTTTGGGACCACACCCATCACTCCAGGGAGTCACTCTTAGATAATCATGGGGCTTCTTTGACTCATGCATGCAAGCATATATTCCTGACCTTTAAATAATTTCCTTGGTCCCCTCTTTATATTTTTCTATTCTAAGGCTCTTTAAATATTCAAAATAATCAATGTAATTTATTTGCATTAATTCACAGTTAATATGGTTACAGTAGTGTTAACTTTTATGATATTGATATAAATAGTTATTGCATTTCTACATCACTAAAATATATGAGACCATCCACCACTATCCTAATGTCACTTCTTTATTCCCCCACCCCAATTATTTTTATTTTATTTTTTTAGCCACTCATTTGTTGTTGTTTCCAGTTTCTGGCTATTGTAAATCATTCTATGAACATAGGAGTGCAGAGGGCATTTTTGTATTGTGTTTTTGAGTTCCTGGGGTATATTCCTAGGAGTTGTATTGCTGGCTCATATGGAAGCTCAGTTTCCATTTTTTGAGGAATTTCCATATTGTTTTCCAGAAAGGCTGGGCTAGATGGTGTTCCTCATCAGCAGTAAATGAAAAGTGGCTTTTTTTCCCTGCATCTGTACCAGCACTGGTTGTTCTTTAGTTCTTTGTGATATGTACAGTCTCTTTAGTGTGAAATGATACCAATTTATTGTTGTTTTTATTTGTATTTCCCAATTAGTAATGTGGAACAATCTTTAATGTGCCTTTTGGCCATCTGTATTTCTTCTTTAAGGAAATGTCTCCATTTTCTTCTTCCCATTTTTGGATGAGGTTAGCTTTTTTCTTGTTAAATTCTATCAATACTTTGTATGTCTTTGCACCCATATTATTTTTAAGTCAGACAAATCCACAATACATTTGAATTTAATTCAGTATGCAGAGAGAATAAACCTTAGACTTACTGAGCGGGCTTCTCATGAAATTTCTAAATAGCCTTTGTAGAAGTTTGCTCGATGAATGACTGCAGAGTGTTGGCAAGATCCCCTGCCCACTTCCTCACTTAGTGTTCATTGATTTCCTTCACCAAATTGGAAAAAAATTACTTAGTCATAGCTAATTCTCTGTTTATAGTTCCCTGTTTTGGTCACTTTTTACTATGAAAATTTTTAACATTTAAAGTTGTGTTGAGGGTCAGAGAGATAGCCAAATGGCTGAACACATGCATAGATGCCTGAGTTCAACCCCCTGCACCATTTGGTCTCCCAAGTGCTATCAAGAGTGAACTTTGACCCCCCCTTCCAGCTCCATGAGTAGCTTCCAAATGCCAACAGGTATGGTTCAGAACAGAACAGAATGCAATGTAGAGTTGTGTAGTAAGAATCACATTGATTCACTGATAAATTTGTCTCTGAAATATCTCATCTTTTAATTGTTCTATTTATCTATCCTTCTGCTACATCAGATTAATGATTAAAGCTTGAAATCTGGTAGTATACAATCTCGGTTGTTAGAAACATATGCTAGATCCTCTCCAGTTGCCTGTTCATTTTAGAATCAGCTTATTAATTTTTCTCAACAGTCTGCTGGGATATTGTTGGTATTACTTTGACTCAATGATTGAATTGAGGGAAAATCATCTCTTAAAGATACTGACCCTGCCATTCCATAAATGTAATATAAATTGAACTGTCTTTTAGTTTATCTTTGCACTAGATTTAATATCCAATTATTTTACATCTGTGTTTTTTCCCAAAATATATGATATGCTATTCTGTGATATCTTAAGTGATCCTACTTTTCTGAAATGTAATGCATCTATAGGACTTCAGGTTTATTTTCTGTAGAGGTTACTTCCAGGCCCTCAGTGATGCCCAGTCCCACAGTGGAGTTCTGATGGTTCAGTATTTGGCTCACACCTAACAGTGTTAGAAAATCAGAACATGAGGTACAAGCCAGACATGTATTTTACCACTTGAGCTATTGCACTGGCCCTTGGGTTCCTGCATTTTTTAAGAGTTAATATATAAAATTCATCTTCTTCAAAGGAAAAAGAATGAAATTATGTTCCTATTAGTCATCCTCATACAGTTCAACTCAATGTTTTCAATCCTATCTCTATATAATCACTGATAAGCACAGAGCTCCATGCCTGGGCGATTTGTTTGTTTCAACCATTGACACTTCTGGATTTGTCACTATCAAACTGAAAAACTTAAAATCTTGTTTAATTTAAAGGGTGTCCCAAAAGACTCAGTCATTTAAATAAATCTTGACTTCTCCTGGCAAGGGTGATGCTAATTTTATATGAGTTGTGCCCACTTATCCAAATGTCAAGTTCTTTCTATTTTCTTCTCATTTTAGAGTGTGGAGGTTTACTGACTGGTACTTACGGTTCCATCAAATCTCCGGGCTATCCTGGAAACTACCCCCCAGGAAGAGATTGTGTTTGGAATATCATAACTCCTCCTGGCATGCTGATAACATTTACTTTCGGAACCTTGAGTCTGGAACACCAGGATGATTGCAGCAAAGATTATCTCGAGGTGAGCGATTGCATGGAGAGAGAATTTACCTCAATGGGTCATCATCAGGGAATGCCCATAAATGATCATAATGTATTAAGCAAGAGTTGGCTGAGTTCTCCGGAGGCAGACAATGTCTAAATCTTGCCAACACCCCGTTGCCCATTCTGTCAAATTCTTGCTCCTGGAAAACAGATCATTTCAAGCCTTTCCCTGATATTTCCAGGAAGCCCCACCCCCTACAACAGAAATAGCAGAATTAGTGAAGTAAATTTTCCAACATGGGTTCAATTGTTTGCTGTTGTAAACTTAGTGTTTTACAAGTTGACCATGATTTTTCATAAAGAAAAATGCCTGTCTAACTGTGATGTTAAAAAATATTCATCAAGGCAGACACATTGACACATTGAGGAGAGGGCTTGTATTCTTCCTATCTACCATTAGTATAGTATTTTTAGTAAATAGGAAGGGAGAAGGGCTTTTTATGTTCAAATGCCATAAACCTATAAAAATGTTGCTCTCCACTGAGTTCCATTTTATTCCAGTCCTATTAACAGGGATCTTAGTTCCCCTTGTAGTAGTGCTAAGAGGTGATAATGATAGGCTTTTCTGAGTCCATTAGAGAGTGGAATATGATGGAATTATTTATAAGGGGGGAAGGGACGCCTGTCAAACAAGGTTCTTCAAAGTCAAGTCATTAGTAATTTAGCAGCTGTAATGGATCAGAAACCTCTGGGAATGTCTACTTCTCCCTAGGAAATTTCAGCAAAAACATCTTTATTCATTCATTTATTCATTCATTTAGTTAGTTTTTTAAGTCACACCCAGCATGGCTCAGTGGCTACTCCTGTCTCTGTGTTTGAGGATTGAACCCAGCAGTGCTTAGGGGTCATCGGGTGTCAGAGATCAGACCAGGTTTCCAGCATGTAAAACATGCATTCAGCCCCAGAGCTTTCTCTGCTCCAAGGATAATCTTTTAAATATGAACATTAAGGTGAAAATGATTTCAAGAAAGTCCATCAAATTAACTTTTGAAGCATTTTTTATTCCTATATTTTTGTTTGTATATGCAGATAACAGAAAGTGTCATTCCCTCAAAAATATTGCTATACATCTAGTTTCTGAACAAATTTAAATAGTGGTTGAAACCACTTAAATTCAGGAATAAAGTAACGCTTCCTTACAAAAATTTTGCCAATGGAAAAAATAATTTGAGCTGCCCACTTTGGCTATATTCCAACAGCATTTGGTTCATTGATACTGTCTTGTTCTATGCCACAGACTTTTCTGTTGCAACATATTTATGCAAAGAGGGACATGATTATTTTAACAGGCTGAAAAACAATGATTTAAAGAAGGTCAAAGGTCATGTCAACAGTATCATGGTACTTAATTACTGTTCAACCTACTGGCTTGTAAATTTGTATTTTATGTATGCTATATGGTCTCTATTCCCCTTTCTCTCTTTTAATATTGTTTAGATTCACTGGGTATTTTTAAATAGAAAAATCAAACAAACAAAAACAAAACAAAACACAAAAAATAATTTTAAAAGAAATAAAAGTAGAAGAGTTTTAGTTCTTCAGTTCATGAAACCTTCTTTCATTCACTTTTTGGAGAGGATCATGCCTGGCTTGAGGCTCCCATACCAAGCCCTTTCCATTTCTCCCTGTCCCTAAACTTTCTACTGTTCCCACTCTGAATTTAGGTCATCTCTGCTACAGATCCTCCTGACAACTAGAGCAAGTTGTGAGTCAAATGATATGTCATCTATTTATTTACTCTGTATCTCTTCATTTTCTTCTCGATCATGGGGGATTTCACATTTCAGTAACAATGATTGGAGGCTTAGGATTTTAGGAAACAGAACAGTAAAATTAGAAGCATCATGGGGAAAAATTCAAGTATCAAAATAAAAATTAAAAAAATTAAACAAACAAAAATTCAAGGTATGCATGAGCCTACATCTGAAATTCAGACTGATGATAAGGTATCAGGGATAGGGCAGAAGAGATCTCCCTTAATTGACCCCTCAATCAGGTAACCCCAAACATGCAACACAAAGGCCTCCAGAATCATTGTATAAAAAGGTAGCATGTCTGTAGGCAACATGTAGATTGACTAGGGAATTATCTTTTTTTATAAAAATATTTTTGTTTGTTTTTTGGGCCACACCCAGTGGTGTTCAAGGGTTACTCCTGGCTCTGTGCTCAGATGTTGTTCCTAGCAGGCTCAGGGGACCATATGGAATGTCGGGAATCGAGCTCTGATTCCTCCTGGGTTGGCCATGTGTGAGGCAAACACCCTACCGCTGTGCTATTGCTTTAGCCTTATAAAAATACTTTTAACTCAAATTTTAGAATCAAGAGTGAAACAGCATCTTCAGAAGAGAAACAGCATCTCTCCAAAGATAGGTCAGATTTTGATAGCTCTTCTGCCTTTTATTGTTAAGATATTGATTTTGCTTTATTTGTTGTTGTTGGGGTTCTGTGACTCTCACCAAGTGGTGCCTAGGGTCTCTTCCTGTGTCTTGTGGTGTTTGAAGATTGATATGTGGTACTGGAGATTGAAATGAGTTTGGCCACATGCAGGGCAAAGTCCTTATCTCCTGCGCTCTCTCTTTGACTCCTGCCACTGAGATAGTGACCATCTGTCTGTTCCTGTCTGGTAGATTCGAGATGGTCCCTTGCAGCAAGATCTTGTCTTGAGAAAATTCTGCACCACCCTCTCCGTGCCTCCGCTTCAAACTTCAGGACCCTTCGCCAGAGTCCATTTCCATTCTGACAGCCAGATTAATGGCCTCGGCTTCCACATCACCTATTTAACATCACCCAGTAAGTCACCTGCTGCTTGAGAACTTCCTGTCAATACAAAGAACAGAGCTGGGCTTATCATCACTTTATCATTGAATGCACATGACTTACTTTCTCAGGAGAGTCACTAGTCTGTGGGTATAATTTGTCATAGCCGTATATTTTTTTTTCTTACTCCTATGTTCTGTTGCTAATGCTCCTTACACCCTGGTTTAAAGGATCTACATTATAATGCATATCTCTCCTAAGATAGGTCAAATATTGATAACACTTCTGCCTTGAGTGGGCACTGAAACTTTAAAACAAACAAAAGCAATGACATACTTCATGTTTTATTTTTCATTTGAGAACTGCAGAATTCACCAGTTCCTGGGTGAATTCTTATCCGGGTGATGAGACTTCACATCGGAAGAAAATTGCCTTTGGGGTTTTAGTAGGGAGAAAACTAGCGAGTATCTTTTCACTGCTGTCTCCTGATTCAATGTGTCTTCCAGCCAGATCTACTGCTGTTCTATAATATGTGCAGCATTAATCCATCTCTGCACATAGTGGCTTCCCCATTTGCATCATGAAAACTGTTCTGTATTCATTAGTCGTCTAATCACATTCCTCCTTCTAGCTACAGATTTCGCTGGGTACCGGTATTTTATCCACTGCCTCAAATCTTTTTGGAATGTGCATAGCATAAATACACTTAAAAAGCAATTTGTACCAGTTAGTCTGGCTGTCAGATCACATATCTCAATAGTTTTATCTTTAGGTGCTATGTGGATGGCCCACAAACAATCACAAGTAAATCTTACAGAAGTATAAGCCTGCTGCTCTCAGGGTGGAGAAAATGGATATCCCATTTTTTTATGTGTTTGTGTATGATAGTAAATTTTTGTTAATGTTGTTGTTGTTGTTTGGGCCATACCTGGCAGTATTCAGAACTTACTACTGGCTCTGCACTCAGAAATAACTCCTGGCGTTGCTCAGGGAATCATATGAGATGCGGGGGATTGAACTCCTGTTGGTCAGGTGCAAGGCAAACGCCCTCTCTTGGGCTGCCTGTTTGTAAATTTTTAAGAATTGGTTCTGAGACTTGCGGATCAGAGCGATGACCAAACATGATCTTTTCTCTCTCTCCCCTTTCACTCCCCTGCTTTCCCCAGGTGATCTGCGTTGTGGAGGGAATTACAGTGACCCAGAAGGTCTTCTCTCTCTGGAGCTGCCTGGACCATTCACTCAAAACAGACAGTGCATCTATATTATCAATCAGCCCCCAGGAGAAAAAGTACAGATCAACTTCACCCAGGTGGAACTGGAGAGCCAACCTGGTGCTTCTCAGTGTCACCTCGAGGTAACTCACATGAGTCACTGGTACTTTGATGGTATCCATGTGGGTCTTTCAATAGCTGTTGGGCCAACAGCAATACCATCCCTGGCTGTGGTCATTCTGCAGCTTACTAGAGATCTATTGAACCAGGACATTAGGCCCAGCAAATGTTTTAGCAGTAACTCCTTCTCGACCCCCTCCCACCATGGTTGTGTTACAGATGAGAATTATAGTGGTTTTAGAACTGTTGGTTGAAAACACATGAATGAGTTCAAGTCTAGAGACAGATAGGTGGTGAGACTTGGTGAAATTGGGTCTGATAAAGGACAGATGTGAGAACTCAGACTAGGATCTCCCAATCAAACTCAAGTGTGATCACCAAACCGAACCCTCATGATAAAAGTGAAAGTGAACTAGTATAGCAGTGGGATCTGCTGAAAGAACACAGATTTCTGGGATTATCCGGGATAATTTTGTTGTGCTTGTACCATTATTCAATAGTGCTTAGGGCTCCTCCAAGCCACATTGGAAATTGTACCTCACTTTACCCAGAGAAGGAGGAGTTCACCAGGGGAGAGAAGTTAAGGGAGAGAGCTAAATGGAAGCACTGAAAAACTCTTGTTAGAAAGTTAGTTTGTGGGGCCTGCCTTGCCTGCGTTAGCCTAGGACGGACCGCGGTTCGATCCCCTGGTTTCCCATATGGTCCTCCAAGCCAGGAGCGACTTCTGAGCTCATAGCTAGGAGTAACCACTGAGCATCACTGGGTGTGGCCCCCCCCAAAAAAAGTTAGTTTGTTTATACTAATATTAAAGTTATTTTGTTTATACTAATTTATTTATCTTTCTGTTAGTCCTGTGTATATGCTTTCTGAAAACTGATTTAAATATGTGGAATGATTGTAATAAGGAGAATTTCTGACACAAAAAAATGCAAAATTGGTTTGAACAGCCAGCATGGCTATTAATTATTGGTCAAGCCCCAAAGTAATTTTTGTAAGATATGAGCATTTTATAAAAACTCATAGATACAATTATAATTTTGTTTTTTCATCTAAATTAGAGGATTTGTTTTTCCAGTTTAAAAAAAAAAACTCACCTCTAGATCTTCTATCTCCATTTGAAGTATGGAATGATAGGATTTTAGTAGAGAATAAGGATTTAGCTACAGTTAAATCATTTTTAATTCAAAAATTCAAAAAAATTCTTTTAAAGAACACTCTCCTTCACCAGAGCAAACTTCCCACCACCGATTCCCCCATTTCCCTCCTCCCTCACCCCGTGCCTATCTTTGAGACAAGCATTCTATTTCTCTCACTCATTACCATTGTCATAATAGTTGTTAGTGTACTTATTCTTATAACTGCACTCACCACTCTTTGTAGTATGATTCATATCATGGACAGGTCTTTCAGTCCTCATCTCTATTGTAATAATAATATTAATAATAATAAGATTATATTATTATCTTTGAATATCTATTAAATATCTTTTATTTTTCTTAAATCTCATAGATGGGTGAGACTTTTCTGTGTCTATCTCTCTCTCCCTCTGACTCATTTCACTCAGCATAATAGTTTTCATATCCATCCATGTATAGGAAAATTTCTTGACTTTATCTCTCCTGATGGCTGCATAGTATTTCATTTTGTATATATGTACCACAGTTTCTTCAGTCACTCATCTGTTGTCAGGGACCTGGGTTGTTTCCGGATTCTGGCTATTGTAAACAGTGCTTCAATGAATATAGATGTGCAGAAGGCATTTTTTTATTGTGTTTTTGTGTTCCTAGGATATATCCCTAATAGTAGTATAGCTGGATTAGATGGGAGCTCAATCTCCAGTTTTTTGAGGAATCTCCATATCATTTTCCATAGATGCTGGATTAGATGGCATTCCCACCAGCAGTGAATGAGAGTTCCTTTCTCCCCACATCCCCACCAGCACTGATCTTGTTCTTTGTGATGTGTGCCAGTTTCTGTGGTGTAAAATGGTACCTCATTGTTGTTTTGATTTGCATCTCTCTGGTGATTAGTGATGTAGAGCATTTTTTCATGTGCCTTTTGTCCATTTGTATTTTTTCTTTGAGGAATATTTTCATATTTTCTCCCCATTTTTTGATGGGGTTAGATGTATTTGTTCTTAAGTTCTATTAATTTATTTTTTTTAGATCCCAGGTGGTTTGGGGAATATATACATTCCCCAACTATATATTCATTCATGTCTTCTAAAATCTCACAGAACTTACCTCACATTTTATAAGATAATTTTAAAGATATTTCATTGAAACAAAAATATTTAATTTTGGTCACTTTATTGATTTTTTTGTGAATAGTAGAAATAGCTCATATTTAGTATAAACTCCAAGCCAGATGACTTTCAGACTTTAAAATGCTATAGTAAATTTGTAAATAACAATTTCTTTCTTTCTTCTGCCTGTGGAGCATATGTGCTTTACATGAAATAATTCATTACATATTCATCATTATTATTAAAATTAAACATCAAGATTATTCCTATTTTGATAATAGAAAAACAAAATCCCAGAAAGTTTAATGTGTCCTTAGTTTTAAGTCTTGGACACAGATTGAGTTAGGACTTGACTTGAGTAGTTTGGGTTGTTCTGTGATATGCACAGAACATCCAAGCCTCAGTTATGACTCTAAATCTGGGCTTGCCTTCTCTAGGAAGGGAACACCAGTGAATTCCCTAACTCTATGCCTAGCTCCCTGGTCATAAGAGTAGAATAAGCAACCAGGCCTAATGATTTTTTGCAGACAGGCAAAATTGTCATTATAATTTTGGGGGAAATGTATGTAATTTTTTATAAGTTTTATGATAATGCTTCTACTGGTCCAAACAAGTAAAGCAAAGCATCTGGCTTTAAGGTGCACAGTAATAGGAATAGATAACCTACCTGGGTTCAATCCCTGGCACCACACATATGATCCTCTGAGCCTTGCTGGGAGTGACCCTTGAGCGCAGAACCAGCAGGAAGTCCTGACTATTGGTATAGCTCCCAAACAAAACAAAACAAAATAAAACAAAGCAAGCTACTACTATAATGGAATTGTCAGTCAAGTGACTTCCGTGGAATGGTTTTGAAAAGTTATCAGAAAGAATATCACAAAACTGGTGGTGAAAGATTTGACTTTGTAGAACAAAATTGCAGAAGTTTTGTAGCCAGAATGGAACTGGAGTTATTTCAACTACATTCTTATGTTAGTTCAGTCATTTAATGTCAGTATAACCTTGAACAAGTCTTGATCTAGAGGCTTTAGTTCCTACACTTGATTCCTGTGACCTTTCTGAAGATAAATCAAAGGCCTTAAAGATAAAAGAAGCCAGGAGAATTGAAAGCATGGCACAGTCTCAAACCAATATTCCATTGCCCTGCTTTTCCCAAATCTGCAGAAAGAGGATGGAGTTTGAGATTCCGAAAAGGGTTGGTTGGAGAAACAAATAGAAGAACTCCATTACCAGAAAGGTAGTAATTTGAATAATTGAACAGATTCCTCCATTTCTACCCTTGGTCATTCTAAAGGAATTAAGCTGATTGATTTGTAGAATTTGAGCACTAGCAAAGTCTCAGAAGTCCTTGCCTCTAACTGCTTAATTGAACAAATGAGGAAATGGAAGTCACAAAGGTCAAACTTGAATGAGGTCAGAAAAGTTCTCAGATGTACCTAATGGAAATCTAATACAATCATTGATATATAAAAGTTTTTGCCATTGAGTTCTCTCTATGTCTTGCAATTGTTCTATTTTTTTTTTACATAAAATAGGGAAAAGTATATCAACTTTTCTTTATTTTCTTCAGACTGAGCATGGAAGAAAAATGTACTGGGCCAAAATTCAAATAACAGTATTATGATTAGTGTTTTAGTTCTGAAATCATTTTAAAAATTATTTCTGAAAAGTGAAATGTTGAATCAAAAAATAAAAAAAGAATGGTGGTATTTTAGGTATAGTAGTGCTAGGCACTTTCAATTTACTATTTTTTTATGCCAGAGGCACCACCCAAAATTTTGGAAAGAATGAAAAGGTATTCTAGAAAAGGGTGGTTGGTATATGCTAATAAGAATTTTTTAATTAGAATTTTTTTGGGGGGGGCCACACCCAGTGACGCTCAGGGATTACTCCTGGCTATGCGCTCAGAAGTCGCTCCTGACAGGCACAGGGGACCATATGGGAACCAGGGGATCGAACC
>PVKC010012840.1:0-23443 GCA_004027635.1 Crocidura indochinensis
AAAAAAAAAAAAAAAAAAAAAAAAAAAAAAATTATATATATATATATAAGGTCTGAAGTTTCCTGTGAAGCTGAGATGTATAAAGGGTTATTCTCACCTTCCGTTTGGGTTCTACATGGAGCAGTAGATTGTTGACAATATCCAATATCATGGCATACTGAACCGGATTGGTGGAAATTTCTAGCTCATGATGAATAAGAGTGAAGGTATCTACAGCTCCTGCAAAATTATCAGTAACAAAATAAGAGGCTCAAGTTTTTCCCTAAGTATTTTAGCCCTTCTCCTAACCCATATCACTCCCATTAGTAGACACCAGAAAGAGGGCTTGGTGAGAGATTTAGTTAGAAACATATTTGATTATATTTTTTTTTTTGGGGGGGTCACACCCGGCAGCGCTCAGGGGACCATATGGGATGCCGGGATTCGAACTACCATCCTTCTGCATGCCTTATCTCCATGCTATCTCTTTGGCCCCAGAAACACGTTTGATTATTTCTGAATTAAACAATATTTTTTATTCCAGTTCTCTTCAAGTGTACAAGTTATCCGTTCATATCAGAATTTACAAAACCATAGAGTAGGTAAGGTTCTTGTCTTGCTAGTGGCCACTGCAAACTAGGATTTGATCCCTGGCATCCCATACAGCCTCCTGAGCACCAATAGGAGTGACCCCTGAGTACAGAGTGAGGAGTAAGCCCTGAGCTTACCATTGGGTAACAAAACAAAACAAAAAAGCAGAATTTACAAAATACAAAATGTTAATGAATGCCTGGTGTGCAGTAATAAATACCATACAAATAACTACTTTCACAAGTTCCCAAGTCCTTCCTTTCTTTTCTTTTTTTGTTTTTGGGCCTTACCCACTGGCACTCAGGGCTTACTCCTGGCTCTGTGCTCAGAGGTAACTCCTGGCAGGCTCGGGGGACCTATATGGAATGCCAGGGATTGAACCTGGGGCTGTTCTTGGTCAGCTGTATGCAAGGCAAATACCCTACTGCTGTGTTATCGCTCTGCACCCCCACCCCCAGTCCTTTCTTAAAATTCTTTCAGGCCTTGAATACCTTCTTGCTTCTTTAGGAGATCTTCCTTTTCCTGGTTCTCATGAACCTCAGGTGGCTTAATCTGAGTTGCCAGCTCAGGATCAATATCATGGCTATAACTGATATAATACATTCGGCAGTTGCAGCGTGAAATGATCCGCTGGACTTGTTGGGCTTGTGCTTCAGTTGGCTGGTTACTGTCTGGACGGAGGTTGGAAAGAGATAAGACAAAAACATTCTCAACTAAGGTGTTATTGAAACCTATCCACAATGAGTCACATCTAAAGAACTATGAACTTTTTCAACGTTTAAAATGAAATAATTCTATATAGCCTTTATTCAAAAGTAGTGGGGCAAGTCAGAGAAATAGTTCTAAAGGTCAGAGTGCTGAGGCTAGAACACTGAATGTGCACAGTGAATGCAACCTTAGAGGCAAACATCCCCAGAGCCCAGTACGGTTCCTATAGCCCTCCAGTAGTGAGTCCTGAGTACTGGGTGTAGCTCAAAAAAACAAAAGCAAAGGGCCAGAATGCATGCTTTGAAAAAAGGACACGAGGCACTTTTGGTTCACCCAAGCAGTGCTGAAAGCAACCCTTTTCCAATGGGTTAAAAGTAGCCCCTGATCACTGCCATATGTGCCCCACTACAGAAAAAAAAAAAAAAAAAAAAAAAAAAAAAAAGAAGAAGTATAGGTATTACGGAGATAGCTCAAAGGATTGATGCACATATTTTGCACCAAAGAGAATGAATATAAGTAGCACATACCCCTAACCCCAGCACTCCTAGAGGAACCCCCAAAAATAAAAATAAATTTTTTTTAAATAAAAATTTTTAAAAAAGTACATAAGGAGATGCTTTTGGAGTACCAAACCATATATGAGGAAAGAGAGAGCTGACCTGTGGTGGTGGTAACCATGCCTCCCACTGCTTGTCCACTCTCCATCAATTCCTCCACAGAGTCCAGGCTACGCTGACGATGCTCCTCAATATTCTTCACCTGGGTGGGGACCAGAGCAATAGTACTATGGATAAGGCATTTGTTTTGCACATGGCTGAACCAGGTTCGATCCCCAACATCCTACATGGTCCCCAAAATCTGCCAGGAATGAGTCTCCTAAACAGAGTTAGGAGTAAACCCTAAGTACAATCCAGGTGTGGCCCCAAAACAAAATAGTTTCTTTACCTGAAGATAGATAAACAGGTTCTTTTTGCTCTGGGAGAACAGTAACTTATCATGGCTATATGGGTCACAGATCTCCATGAGGTAAGTAGTTATAATTTACTTTCTGAAGTTCTATTACAGTAGTAGGCATTTATGTCTTTTTTGGTCCAATCCACTCAAATTTCTCCTAGCACTATGTCTGGTCTTCCAAGAACCACCAGGGTTCATTCCCAAGCACCAGATGTGGTCCCCAAGACAAAAAAAAATTTTTTTTGTTTTCGTTTTTGGTTTTTTTTTTGGGTCACACAAGGTAGTGCTCAGGAGTTACTCCTGGGTCTATGCTCAGAAATCGCTCATGGCAGGCTTGGGGTACCATACGGGATGCCGGGATTCAAACCACCGACCTTCTGCATACTATCTCTCTGGCCCCCAAGACAAAAAAAATTTTTTAATGAAAAAAAAAAAATCCTGCCAGAAAGATAGCACAGCGATAGGGTGCTTCCCTTGCATGAAGAAGGACAATGGTTCGAATCCCGGATCCCATATGGTCCCCTGAGCCTGCCAGAAGCGATTTCTGAGCATAGAGGCATGGGTCCCTGGTAGCTCGTATAGTGGCTAGTACTCTGCATTGTGAGCATAGAGACAGGAGTAGGTAGCCCCTGAGAGCTGCTGAGTGTGACTCAAAAACCAAAATATAAATAAAATAAATCCTGGTGGCCAGAGTGATGGCACAGGGCATAAGGAGTCTGCCTTGCACGCGCTAGCCTAGGACGGACCTAGATTCAATCCCCCAGAGTCCCATTTGGTCCCCCAAGCCAGGAGTGATTTCTGAGCATATAGCCAGGAGTAACCCCTCAAAACGAAAAAGATCAAGCAGCACGAGATTTAAACAAATCAAGAAAATAGTGAAATGTGCTGAGAGCAGAGACTGCCTATAATCACAATAATGCAAAATATTATCAACTTAATATTATCAACTTACTCTCTTAAGTGAGCATTGTCAAGAGGCTTACAACTCTTCAGGTAGAAGTCAACTAGGAAAAATTGGAAACACATAGGACCTTCCTAACCCTGGTGACTAACCTCTAACCAGAGCTGTCGACCATCCTGCTCAGTGGGGTTGCTTTCAGTAGTGGCAAAGTACTGCATGCCATCCAATAGACAAGTCCAGGATGTCTTTTGCTTCAATGTGTCACCATACCAGGCTGGATGGTGTTGGCATTGCAGCAACTGGGCTTTGGCAGCTGATACAATGACACAGCCTTCAGTTTCTGCTCCACGAAGGACCATCTATGACAGGAAAAATGAATTACAGCATCAAGACCACCAATGCTGCAGTGCTTCTAATATGAAATCTACTGGATTTTTTCTTTTCTTTTCTTTAAAAATTTTTTTTTAAATATGGAAGAGGCCAGAGGGAGAGTATGGGATAGGGCACTTGCCCTGCATACAAATGTTAAATCCCTGACACCAAATATGGGGCCCCAAATCTTATCAGGAGTAATCTCTGAGCATAGAGCCAGGAATAAGCCCTAAGCACCACCAAGTGTGGCCTAAAATTGAAACTCATAGAAGATTATCCATGATAGCAACTGTAATTTGTTAGGGGGATGGAGGGGGAGGGAAGTCTTTGGGTTATACCAACAGTGCTCAGAACTACCTCTGGCTCTGTCCTCAGGGGTCATTCCTGGCAGTCTTAAGGGGACCATATGTGGTGCTGGAGATAAAACTGGGAATAGCCAGTCACATGCAAAGCAAGTGTATAATTTTTGTTGGTTTACTGTTTGGGGATGATAAGCTACAGTGCATTATTCCTGGCCTTGCACTAGAAATCATTCCTGACGGGATCAGGGGTATGAGGGGTACCAGGGATCAGACTCAGGTCAACCACGTGCAAGATAAGCACCCTACCTGCTGTATTATTGCTCTGGCACCAGCAAGGATACAATTAACCCCTGTTGCCCGAACATCACCAGCTCATGCAATTTATTTTATTTTTCTTAAGAATCAAAATGTGGGGCCCAGGAGATAGCATGGAGGTAAGGCGTTTGCCTTCCATGCAAAAGGTCATCGGTTCGAATCCCGGTGCCCCATATGGTCCCCCGTGCCTGCTAGGAGCAATTTCTGAGCATGGAGCCAGGAGTAACCCCTGAGCACTGCTGGGTGTGACCCCCCCAAAAAAAAAACAAAAAAAAAAAGAATCAAAATGTATTGTGTTAGGTAGAATGAAATGGGTGAGTGTTAAATTTTTTCTTTGGCCACACCCAATAGTATTTAGGACTTACTCCTGACTCTGTGCTCAGGAACCACTCCTCGGAGGGGTAAGGAAACCATATGGTTTTTTTTTTTTTTTTGGGGGGGGGGTCACACCCGGCAGTGCTCAGGGGTTACTCCTGGCTCCATGCTCAGAAATTGCTCCTGGCAGGCACGGGGGACCATATGGGGCACTGGGATTCCAACCGATGACCCTTTGCATGAAAGGCAAACGCCTTACCTCCATGCTATCTCCCGGCCCCCGAACCATATGGGATTTTAAGGAATCAAACAAGAGTTAGTTGTAAGGAAGGCAAGGGCCCTACCTTTCTGTTAGGTACTATCACTGTACCCTCATGCAGTTAATTTCCTTTTAATTTTATCCAAACTTTAATTCTACAAGTTGGGAAAAATGAACAAACACAAACATAATCAAGCCATTACTGGGATGTTCTGGTAAAGAAAAGGTACCTGGCAGTTGACGAGCTCAATAAGGCAGTTTCGATTATATATATCATCTGTCTGGCAGGCAGCAATCCCACACAACTGGTCACTTACACCTGATTCCTCTTCTGTGAACACTACAAACCTATCTGTCTCTTCAATCAACTTCTGTAGCATATATGCACCTAGCAGAAAAATAATAAGTGAAGGAAAGTCACTATCGCCAAAATTTCAAAGAATACATCCAAGTCCATAGGATCCTCCTAGTATTTCTCTGATTAGGTAAAACTAGAATATGTTTCCCCCAGTCTTCAAGTCTACCCCATCCCACATAAAACTACTGAGAAAATGTAGGGTTGGGTCCCCCAGCCCCCAACTTTAACAAGACTAACCATCCCAAAGATAACCTAGAACTGAACTTTAAAAAAAAAGGGGGTAACATGTTTTCTCTTATAACCACCTGTGGATTATACTCTAGGTTCTTAATTTTTTTCTTATCCTGTTCCTTTTATCATTTCATATTATTTTATTTTTTTATTTTTCCCTTTTTATTTCTTTCCCATTTCATATTATTTTAAGTGCTATTTGTTGACCATTCAATGTATGAAGTTACTCCCTTGCCACAGTGCCATCTGAAAATAGAATGACTTTCTCCCAGATCTTAGAAAAAAAATATCTCCTAATGAGTATCTTCTCTCTCCCTTTTATTTGGGGGAGGGCATGGTCACAATCAGGGATTACTCCTGGCTCTGCACTCAGAAATCTTCCCTGGCAGGCTTGGGGGACCATATGGGATGCTGGGAATTGAACCACTGTCTGTTCTGAGTCGGCTGCGTGAAAGGCAAATACCCTGCTGTAGTGATATCTCTCCGGACCCTCTTCTCTTTTTGACTCTTTCTGTTAGTACACTGTCTACAGAAATAACACTAATCTGCAGGTGTTCAAGATTTTATCTGTCAGCTATTTGACTGTGAACTTCAGCAGCCTGCTTTAATCTGTCTCAGTTTCCTTGACCACAAAAGTACAATAATTTGGCAGAGCAATAGCATTGTAGGTAAGGCACTTGCCTTGCACAAGGCTGAATGAGTGGCTCTGCACTCAGGAATCACTCCTGGCAGTGCTCAAGGGACCATTTGGAATGCTAGTGATCAAACCCTGATTGGTAACATGCAAAGCAAGTGCCTTACCTGCTATGGTATCTCTCTGCATCCTGTTATATATTATGTAGATGTATCACTCCTAAGTCAAATCTGAAGTACTATGCCTCCCCAAACCTGTTTGTCCTACTGGCTTCCTCTTCTGGTATTACTGCTAAACCATTATTCCAGCACCAGATTCAAAGCCTGAGTCACTTTCCTCATTGAACTCCTCCTTCCGATGGTTGCCAAACTTACACGTCTCTAGTCATCCACTAATCTCTTTTCCCACTGTCTGTCTAGTTTAGTCCGACCTTGCTTCTTGTTGACACTATAATAGCTTCCTAATTTGTCTCCACCTCTAGTTTCTTTCTCTCCAGCCCTACATATTTCTGCCAAATTTAACTTCCTGAAAGTAAAACTTTTTACTTAGTGTATTTTTCGTACTATAAGACACAATCCCCACCTCCCCCTCCACACCCGTGACGCTTAGGAGTTACTCCTGGCTATGTGGCTACGCACTCAGAAATTGCTTCTGGCTTGGAGAAGCATATGGGACGCCAAGGGATCAAACCGCAGTCGTCCATCCTATATTAGTGTTTGCAAGGCAAACGCCCTACCACCTGCAACACCACCATCACCACCACACACCTTCACCCTGTTCTGTGCATCTTATGGAGTGAATGCCACCTTAAACTGAAGCCTGAGTGCAGGGGAGGAGAGCATCTAGAAAGTATGTTTATCTTATGGTGCATCTTACAGAGCGAAAAATACAGTTCTTTGTTGTCATACCCTACAATTCTAAACTTTGAGTAGTCAGCAGCACAGCAGTCATAGCACAGAGGGTAGGGCAATTGCCCTGTGTGTGGTCTATTCAATGTCTGCCATACCATATGGTTCCTAAAGTCCCACCAGACGTAATTCCTAAGTGCAGAGCCAAAAGGAACCCCAAAGTATCAAGTGTGGCCCCAAAATAAAACAATAAAAACCTTTCAGTAGGCCAGAGTGATGATAGTACAGAAAGGACATTTGACTTGTACACAAGCCAACCCAGGTTCAATCCCATATGGCCCCATCAGGAGTGATTTCTGAGGGCAAAGCCAAGAATAGTCCCAGAGCACTACTAGGTGTGGCCTCAAAACCATAAATAATATAAATTTAAAAAAAAACCTTTTAGTAGTTCAATATTACCTATTAAATTAAGTAGCATGGAGCTGAAGCGATAGCACAGCAATAGGGTGTTTGCCTTGCACACAGATGACCAGGATGGGCCCCAGTTCAATCCTCGCCATCCCATGTGATCCTCTGAGCCTGCCAGGAGCGATTTCTGAGTGCAGAGCCAAGAGTAATCCTTGAGCACAACCAGGTGTGGCCCAGAAACCAAAAATTAAAGTACCAAAACTCTATAGCCTTCCTTATATGATAGACATTTGATCATCTGCCTCTAGCTTTTTTCTCAGCAATTTTTCTGCCTCTTCTGCTTTAATCTCTATGCCAATCAAAACAGGCTATTCACTAAATTTTAAACATAATAGTATTTTTTTGTTGTTTGGTTTTTGAGTCACACCTGGCAGCACTCAAGGGTTACTCCTGGCTCTGTGCTCAGAAATCGCTCCTGGCAGGCTCAGGGAATTCGAATTACTGACCTGCATGCAAGACAAACGCCTTACCTGCAGGCTATCTCTCCAGGCCCTGAACATAATAATCTTACAAATTGCACTTTTTTTTTTGTTTGTTTTTGGGTCACACCTAGCAGTGCTCAGGGGTCACTCTTGGCTATCTGCTCAGAAATAGCTCCTGGCAGGCATGGGGGACCATATGGGACACCGGGATTCGAACCAACCATCTTAGGTCCTGGATCGGCTGCTTGCAAGGCAAACACCGCTGTGCTATCTCTCCAGGCCCACAAATTTCACTTCTATTCTGGTTATTTCCCGTGCCTTGAATGTCCTTCTTCCCCGTTTCACATATTCAAAACCATACTAAACTTCAAGGTCCATTTCAAATACTACTTCTGCAATAAACCCTTTCTGGATTACATTCCTCACTTCATTCCAGTAAATAAACTTTCTGCGTTAATTTCCTTCTTGTGCTATTGTTTTTCACTTTATTCTCAAATCATTCCATAAAATTTAATTTCTGTTATTTGTTATTCCTTTTCCCAAAATGCTTTGGAACCCAGAGCGATATATATAATATAGTGGGTATTATTTGCCTTCCATGTAAGTATTTGTCTTCCATGTGACTGATCCAGGTTCAATCACCAGCATTCAGATCCCCCAAGCCTTCCAGGAATGATTCTTGAGCATAGAACCAGGAGTAACTTCCAGGCACTAGCTGGGTCTAACTCCTCGCCCTTCCCCAGAACCCCCCAAAAGATAAGTTTGTGAGGCCGGAGAGATAGCATGGAGGTAAGGCATTTGCCTTTCATGCAGAAGGTCATTGGTTCGAATCCCGGCATCCCATATGGTCCCCGAGCCTGTCAGGAGCGATTTCTGAGCATGGAGCCAGGAGTAACCCCTGAGCATTGCCGGGTGTGACCCAAAAACCAAAAACCAAAAACCAAAAAAAAAAAAAAGAAAAAAAAAAAGAAAAAAGATATCTCCCATTAACCCAGAACAGTGTTTTGTGTCTGTTAAGTACTCAATAAATACAATTTATTTTATTTATTTTTCTTGCCACACTCAGTGGCACTCAGGAGTTACTCTAGGCTCTGTGGTTAAAATTGCTCAGAACTGGGAGACCATATGGGATGCCAAGGACTGAATCCAGGTCTGTCCAGGATTGGCCATGTGCAAGGCAAAAGCCCTACTGCTGTGCTATTACTCTGGCTTCTCAATAAATATTTGTTAGTCAAAAACCTTGATTCATCAAAACATAAAACAATATAATCCTTTGCATCTTTTCCTCACTCATTCTGTTATGGCCCCATCACTCCTTCCTGATCCTCTTTTCTTGTTTTTGTTTTTGTTTTTGGGTCACACCTGGCAGCACTCAGGGTTACTCCTGGCTCTATGCTCATAAATTGCTCCTGGCAGGCACGGAGACCATATGGGATGCCGGGATTCGAACCACCATCCTTCTAAATGCAAGGCAAACGCTTTACCTCCATGCTATCTCTCCGGCCCTCCTGATCCTCTTTTCCTGGCCACAAAAAATCATATCCTTTGATGCTCTTATATCACTGCTGTGAAAATATAGGTACCCTAATTGGAAATATTATTCATTTCACCTCTATACCTAATGGAAACTGCCACGATTCAGGCCATTTCAAAATCCTATCCAAACCCTCGACCATATTCTATATATTACCCATGGAGTCTTTAGCTTACCTCCTGATAATTCCTTTTCAGGCTGAACACTTAAGATGGGAATGCTGGCAGGAGGTGGGGCAGAGGCGCTGGTCTCAACACTCTGCTTTGGCTTTTTGGCTGACATCTGGGGATCAATCCTTAATCCTTTCAGGGCCTCAGTAGAAAGATTACGTTTGAGTACAGCTGCCTTTTTGTAGCCATCATATAAACCAAAGGCAATATCTCGATTGGTGGTTGTCCAGGAAGCCCGTAAATCTACCAGGTGTAGTTGATGTGTATGAAAGGTAGGATCCCCAACTTGAGTAGAGATATCCTAAGAAACAGGAAAAGAACCTCAGGGTAATGGTGAGGGAGATAGCTCAAAGGGCTACAGAGCATGCTTTACATCCAATAACTCCAGGATTGATTCTCAGAATTGCATGGTCCCCAGAGCACTACAGGGAGTGAACTCAGAGTACTGAACCTGGAATAGTCCTCAGGCACTTTAGGTATGACATGGAAATTCCCATCACTCTGCCTTGACCACAAATACAGGAAGATAAAAATTCATTGAAGAAGCCTATTCTAGAAATGACACAAGACCTTGGAGAGAGCCAGAGTGATAACAGAATGGATAGTGTGTTTCCTTGCACGTAGCCAAGCCAGATTCAATTCCCAGCAAGCCATGTGGTCCCCTGAGCCTGCCAGGAGTGATTTCTGAGCATAGAGCCAGGAGTAATGCCTGTAAGCCACCAGGTATGCTCAAAAGCAAAAACATAAACAGATCCTGGAGAAAGGAAAATTAGGTGGTTAAAACATAGATAGCATGGAGGTAGGGCGTTTGCCTGCAGAAAGATGGTGGTTTGAATCGAGGCATCCCATATGGTCCCCCGAGCCTGCCAGAAGCGATTTCTGAGCATAGAGGAGTAAACCTTGAGCACTGCTGAGTGTGACCTAAAAACCAAAAAACAAACCAAAAAAAAACCAAAACAAAACAAAACAAAAACCATATACATTAAGTAAATGATTATATCAGCCAAAGAGATAGCATGGAGGTAAAGCGTTTGCCTTTCTTTTTTTTTTTTTTTTAAAAACATTTGTTTTTAAGAATGCTAAAGATTTAAATCACTTTCCATTGTGTGGTAAGGCATTTGCCTTTCATGCAGAAGATCATTGGTTCAAATCCCGGCACCCCATATGGTCCCCTGAGCCTGCCAGGAGCAATTTCTGAGCGTGGAGTCAGGAGTAGTAATCCTTGAGCACTGCCGGTTGTGACACCAACCCCCCCAAAACAAACAAACAAACAAACAAAAAAGCCAAGCTTGCATTGGTGGGGCTAGAGCAATAGTACAGCCAAGTAGAGAATTTGTCTTGCGTGTGGCTGACCTGTGTTCAATGTCCCTCAAGCATTACCAGGAGTGATTATTGAATGCAAAACCATTAGTAACCCCTGAATATTTCTGGGTATGCTTCCCTCTCAAAAGATGTTTGAGGGCCGGGCGGTGGCGCTGGAGGTAAGGTGCCTGCCTTGCCTGCGCTAAGCTAGGACAGACCGCGGTTCGATCCCCCGGTTCCCCATATGGTCCCCCGTGCCTGCCAGGAGCAACTTCTGAGCGAATAGCCAGGAGTAACCCCTGAGCGTCACTGGGTGTGGCCCAAAAAAACAAAAAAACAAACAAAAAAAAAAAAGATGTTTGTATGGAAAAGGTCCTAGGTCAGCATTGCATAGCTTCAAGCACCATTTGATATAGCCATTAAGCACAAGAGAATTGTGCTTCTGCTGAATTGCAAGGTATGACTCCCCACAACTGAGACACAGACAGCTCAATACACATAGCACACATACAGCTACACGAAGACACAGACACACACACAGCTAGAAAGACACACAGAGCAACACATATACAGTTAGAAATTCCACAGAAGAAATGTTTTTTTTTTTTTTTTTGTTTTGTTTTTTTTTGTTTTTTTTTTAGGTCATACCTGGCTGCGCTCAGGGGTTACTCCTGGCTCTACGTTCAGAATCACCTCCTGGCAGACTCAGGGTAACATATGGGATACTGGAATTTAAACCACTGTTCTCTGTATGCAAGGCAAACATCCTACCCCCATGCTATCTCTCTAGCCCCACAGAGCAGAAAAATTTTTACTGTATTTCCTGAACAGCTTTTACAGTATTCCTGAATAGCAAGAGTATCTTTAGAAGATGCATCAGAAAGTAATGACAGGGCTGGTAGGGAGTTTGTCTTGCATACAGCCAACCGGGGTTTAATCCCTGGCATCTCATTAGGTCTCCTAAGCAATGTCAGGAGTAATTCCTGAGTGCAGAGCCAAAAGTAAACCTGAGCACAATTGGGTATGACCCTCCCCCTCCAAAAAAGCCCTTTCCAGGACATTTGATACCCCTTGTTTAACCTATCTGGTCTATGGTATATGATAATGACAGCCTAAATAAGACACCAATTGATACAAATACAAAAGAGACTGTCATTACCTCTTCAGCTGTGCGATTGCTATGCCGTTGGTAGGTGAGGGAAGACAGGCTCAGTAGATGAGTCTTTGTTACCAAGGGATCAAGACAGTGATCAGCATTCTCTTCAGTAGGTGAGGCCATCAGGTGAACAGTCACTTCACTCAGGTCACTAACCATTTGGGTTATACTCCACTCAGAGATGAGGCGTCGCATCACTGTGCCTGCTGAAAATGGGAGGGATACAAGCCTGTGAATATTAGTATTAGATGAACAATGTGGAATCAAAGGAGAAAAAGAACTAAGAAAAAAGAGAGAATAAAGATGAGGGTAGAAGAAAGGAGTCTTTGACCGTACCTTGAGGTATAAGCCTCTGAGTTCCCCGAGTGAAGACATGCCCCTGGCTGCATTCAATTTGGATGCCCCGCTGCTGGGCAAATGAGGCCCAATAATGCACCTGTTTAGAGAGCACAACTTTGAATAAAGGATAGCCTGAGAGAGAAGAAAGACTAAGACATCTGATATGAGAAAACTAGACATGGAAATCAGATTTGAAGGTATCAGCATGAACCCCAAAGTCTGACCTGTAGTTGTGGAAAGAATGCAGTATAGGAAAGCTGTTTATAGTGCTGGCCAAGTTTCTTTTTGCTGGGTTTCAGATTATTGAAGAGTTTTCCCCTGCAGATAGGTCTAGTGACACTAGTCCAAGTGGCCCAGAAGTTTTGCATCCAGCGCAGTGTACTACTATATAGCAAAATGTGGGGCTGGGATATTGCTGCAAAGAAAACGATTGGTTAACTCCTTACATGGAGTGATGAAATAAAACCTTTCCTTAGCTTCAGGGACTTAGAATCTCAAATAGGACTAAATCCTTATACTGAATATAGCCATATAGCCTCTCTTTTCAAAGATTCAAGCTCTTTTCTTTCTTTCTTTCTTTTTTTTTTTTTTTTTTTTTTTTTTTTGTTTTTTTGGTTTTTGGGTCACACCCGGCAGTGCTCAGGGGTTACTCCTGGCTCCATGCTCAGAAATTGTTCCTGGCAGGCACGGGGGACCATATGGGGCACCGGGATTCGAACCGATGACCTTTTGCATGAAAGGCAAACGCCTTACCTCCATGCTATCTCCTGGGCCCCCATTTTTGGTTTTTGGGCCATACCCGTTTGACGCTCAGGTGTTACTCCTGGCTATGTGCTCAGAAATCGCTCCTGGCTTGGGGGGACCATATGGGACACCCGGGGAGCAAACCACGGTCAGTCCTATGCTAGCGCTTGTACGGCAGACACCTTACCTCTAGCGCCACCTTCGTGGCCCCTCAAGCTCTTTTCTATAACAATCCATCACCCCCAAAGGTACTATTCTCCTTTGCCATTTCCCTGTCTCATCCTCAGAGAAGTCTTCCATATCTAAACCCATTCCATTCTCTAATCAATCCTCCCCACGGCCCCAGAATAAGTCTTACTCCCACTGTGTCGAGTCAGATCCATCTTGATGGAGAGATTGAGGTTTTTGGAACGGAAGGCCCGGTAGGAGTCATGAAATTGCCCCAAGGGTACCTCAGGTAGGAACTCTGGGGCCCACAGAGTAACACTATGGTGATCGTGGGGGTTCCCATGGCATAGCCACTGCAGGTCCAGTGTCATGCAGAGGTCAGGCAGATGAAGGAAGCAGCAGTCATCATACCTGCATCACAACAGAGCCCTGATTCTCAGTGCTCTAGTCCCATGCAACCCCTTAGCTCTTCCCCTCAGCCTCCAGATTCCCAAACCGAAATGAGATTCAACCTATCACTTTACTCACTTAGAGGCTGTTCTCACATTGACATCCAGATCACCCTTGAATACAAACTGACAGGGTTTCCAGTGAAATGACAAGTGGTTCCACTCCCAGTGCATGTTTTCAGTTGTGTTGTATGGATCCTATGACATCCCAAGAAATAGGTAAGACATATATAAACATCATTCACATCTCCCAAACCAGTAACTTTAATGTTTTATTGTTGTTGTTTATTTGCTTTTGGGCCACACCCAGTGACACTCAGGGTTACTCCTGACTATGCGCTCAGAAATCGCACCTGGCTTGGAGGACCATGTGGGATGCCAGGGGATCGAACCGCAGCCCATCCTAGGCTAACTCGGGCAAGTCAAATAAATGCCTTACCACTTGCGTCACCACTCCGGCCCCTAACTGTTTAAGTGGTAACTGTTTTATTTCATTTTTAGGCCACATCTAGAAGTGCTCAAGGATCCTTCCTTCTTCAGAGAACCAGATGAGGTGCCTGAGATTGAACCCAGATTGGGGACTTACAAGGTAAACTCTATACCTGCTGGACTGTCACTCTGGCACCATCTATTAATTTTTTTAAAATATGGAATAGCTCATGAAATTCTGTAATCGTTCTAGTGCAGAAGCCATCCTTACCTCTTTATTCTAATTTTAGTGTATTTGTGACACAAGCAAGCACCAAATAAGTTCCCTTCTCCTTTTCTCTTATGTTTAAAGAAGCCCCAATCATACAATCTTAACAGAAACAATTGAGTTTTTTTTGTTCATCTTGTTTTGTTTTTGGGCCATAACCAGCAGCACAGCTCTCAGGGATTCCTCCTGGCTCTGCACTCAGAAATCGCTTCTGGCAGGCACAGGGGACCATATGAGATGCCGGGATTCAAATCACCGTCTGTCCTGGATCAGCTGCGTGCAAGGCAAACGCCTTACTGCTGTGCTATCTCTCTGGCCCCCAGAAATGACTCTGGACCCCTTACCTCAGTAGCAAGTTGGTGCAGATTGGCCTGTTCAATGTCCATGTGCCAGTTCCCATGGAACAGAAGACGGTTCTTGTCCCACCAGGGCAAGGGTGGGCTGGGATCAGCTGAGGGTTTAGTCAAGAGGTCTACAGATTGGCCAATCAGTGTCCAGGCTGGATCCCAGCATGGGCCCCAAACCACTGTATACTGGAAGATTTCCGCTGGAGTTGAGGGGCAAAGAGTAGAGCTCAATACACAAGTTCAACTCTTTCATTTCAAAAAGAACTTAGCTCATCTCCCACTTAATCATAAAAATCCCACAAACCAATCACCCTCCTCTACTCACAGCGGAAGTCATGGTAGAATTTGAGTGGGGGCATATTCCTCTCGACTGCCACATTACCCCAAGGAAGTCCCAAATGCAATATTTGACGTCGACGGGAAAAAGGCTGACCATATTGCTCAGTGCCCACAAGTCGACCCACCAGTCTCCAGTCACGGACTTCAAACAGGTACCGGGGATAGTCTCTTATCCGAACTGTTATTATAAGGAGAAAAATTGGCTACTCAAGACTTTCCTCAGTACTCCCATAACTACTTTATTCATCTATTTCACAAAATCACAAACAAAACTGTGGTTATCCCCTCCCTCAACTTTCTGTTTATCCCACCTGAATGATCAACCTGGCACAGTGGGGGGTGGGAGGGTATCTTGAAGAAAGGATAACAGGGCAGGCTTGGGGAAGAGAGACAAAGCAAGAATGCATAGAGGGCAACTGAAGGAGACTGCATGAAAAGCTTAGCTTAGAAGTCATATGGAGGGGCCGGAGAGATAGCACAGCAGTGTTTGCCTTGCAAGCAGTCGACCAAGGACCTAAAGTGGTTGGTTCAATCCCGGTGTCCTTTATGGTTCCCAGTGCCTGCCAGGAGCTATTTCTGAGCAGATAGCCAGGAGTAACCCTTGAGCAACGCTGGGTGTGGCCCCAAAACAAACAAACAAACAAAAAAGAAGTCATGTGGAGATGGGGCTGGAGAAATAGCATGGAGGTAGGGCATTTGCCTGCATGCAGAAGGATGGTGGTTCGAATCCGACATCCCATAGTCTCCCAATCTTGCCAGGATCGATATCTGAGCAGAGTCAGGAGTAACCCCTGAGCACTGCCGGGTATGACCCCAAAACAAAACAAAACAAAACAAAAAAGTCACATGGAGAAATGCACATGGTGGCTAGGGCCAAGTATTAGCTGTTGGTTCAAAAAGGGCATGAAATCTCTGAATAAAAAGTGAGGGATTATGTATTAAGATCCAAGAGCCTGGGCTGGCAAGGCGGCGCTAGAGGTAAGGTGTCTGCCTTGCAAACCCTAGCCAAGGAAGGACCCCAGCATCCCATATGGTTCCCCCCAAGCCAGGGGGGATTTCTGAATGCTTATCCAGAAGTAATCCCTGAGTATCAAACGGGTGTGGCTGGGGGGGACGTGGGGGGGAAGATCCAAGAGCTAAACTAATTCTGAACATGACAGTTAGTTACCCTTTATATTTGCTTCCCTCTTTATGTTAACTAAGCAGCTTCAGGGTGAAATTCAGGAACAAAGAAAGGGAAGAAGAGAGGAGCCCACCTATCTAAAAATAGCCAGAGTTCACAATTAGCCAGCTTTTCTGTAATCAAAGACCTCCTGGAGCTTTGGGGAAAAATTCCAGGCCTTCCAAATAAGGAAGTGCTACTTACCCAGAAATGTCTTGACACTGCATTTAATCATACGACACCACTGAATAGCAAGATCTATTCCTTCTGCAGGAAATGGGCTGACTGGATCAAGTTCTCGAACCTGCTCTAATACACGCTCAGGACCATGGAAAGAAGCATCTGCCAAAGCCACCAACTCTAACCCTGCTAGGCTCCAAGTGAGCAGTGCCCGGCGCATGGGAGTGTTGCCATAGAGACGACGGGAACGCTGGATGTAGATTTCAATGTTTTTGTGTTCCAAAGAAGAGTAAAGTTCCTCAATTTTGCGGGCTGGCAATAACTCCCCATGCTGCTTCCGAAGGGCAGCGACTTTAGCATCCAATAGCTGTAGCCTTTTGGCACTTTCCTTACTTTCATCCTTCATCAGTTCATAGTTATCACGAAGCTTCACCTCAAAAATGTCATCCAGAAAAACAAATGAGAAGTGCTGAATCTTCAAAAATAGATCAGGTGGGAGGGGGGTTGGACTTGGAGAGGCCTGAGTATGAGTTCCTCGATGCAGGCCCTTCAACCATTTCTGCACTCCCACAGCCTCATCTAAAGTTCGAGAGAAGTCATACTGATAAGGAAACTCCACTGAAACTGAGCCCAAGGAGAGAAGCCAAACACGGTTTCGGAGGGTCTGTAACATAGGGAAGGGATTTCGATGGAGGATCATCTCCTCCAGTTCAGGTAGCAGCTGCAACTCCACTTCTTTGAAACTGAAAATAGCATTGCCATCAAATCCAGCAGCCAGCTCTGGACAGTAAGCCTCCAGTGAACTCCCATGTCGGCTGATTGAAACACTCTCAGCAGCCAGGGTAATGAACTTGTCCTCAGCTACAAATGCTGTCAGTTTGGCTGTGCTCACTTCTAGTGTTAAGTTTAGCAGTCGCTTTCGGGGAGATGGCTCCAGGTTTTCTAACTCACAAGCAGTCCTGGGAATCTCTAGTTCAAGAAGTGGAACAGTCTCGGGAAACAGAGTAGCTCTCAGAAGATCTCGGTTCTGTAAAGTAGCTAGGATATGCTGATACAAGTACATGTGATCTGGAGGGCTCCATAGTAAAGTCAATCCTGTACCACAATGAACCTGTAAGGAGTATGAGACAAAGATTTGTCAATTACCAGGGGCAAGAACAAAAGAGATGACAGGAATGATTTTTTGCAAGCACAATTGGAACAAGAATTATGTCCACCCAGGGGTCGGAGAGATAGCACAACGGCGTTTGCCTTGCAAGCAGCCAATCCAGGACTGCTAAGGTGGTTGGTTCAAATTCCGGAGTCCCTTCTGCCCCCACCCCTACACCCCCTCCACCCCACCCCTCCACCCCCCCATACATGCCAGGAGCTATTTCTGAGCAGATAGCCAGGAGTAACCCCTGAGTGTCACGGGGTGTGGTCCCAAAACCAGGCACATCAGAGTTTATCCTCAACCACCATATAGCACCCTTTTTTTACATATCAAAAACTGATCTGGGCGGAAGAACCTCTCTACCCAAACCTATTCTCTATCTATGGGGCTGGTTCTATCTTCCTAAATCTGAGTTTAGCTTAATTTGGCTCTAACACACCCTCAATTCTACCCCACTAAAAAACCAGCATTACCTTTAGAGAGTGGATGCTGCTGTGATAGGTGACGGAGAGTATGGAGAGATAGAGCACTGGAGCAGGAATGTCAGGAGCCTTGCAACAGGGCTGCATCTTCTCTGTGACTGACTTCACCAGTGCAAGTACAAGTCCTTGAATATCCATCGTCGATGTTTCAGCACTGCCCAGGATAGTCAATGTGTCCAGTCGAACCTCTAAAGCACCTAACACACAAAAACCATAACAGCCTTGGTTCTCAGATCTCAGAAAGTCACCTACATCTTCATACTTCTTTCTTATTTTTATTTATTTATTTATTTATTTATTTATTTATTTTTTGTTTTTGGGCCACACCCAGTGACGCTCAGGTATTACTCCTGGCTATGCACTCAGAAGTCGCTCCTAGCTTGGGGGACAATATGGGAAACCGGGGGAACGAACTGTGGTCCATCCTAGGCTAGCGCAGGCAAAGCAGGTACCTTACCTCCAGCACCACCGGCCAGCCCCTCTTATTTTTATTTATTTTATTTTTTTTGTAGTTTTTGGGTCACACCCGGCAGTGCTCAGGGGTTACTCCTGGCTCCATGCTCAGAAATTGCTCCTGGCAGGCACAGGGGACCATATGGGGCACCGGGATTTGAATCGATGACCTTTTGCATGAAAGGTAAATGCCTTACCTCCATGCTATCTCCTGGGCCCCCCTCTTATTTTTTTTTTTTAGAAATTTTTGTTTTGCTTTGTTTTGGGGGGGGGTCACACCCAGCATCACTCAGGGGTTACTCCTGATAGGCTTGGGGAACCCTATGGGATGCCGGGATTCGAACCACCATCCTTCTGCATGCAAGCCAAACGCCCTACCTCCATGCTATCTCTCGGGCCCCTCCTTTCTTATTTATATCCTTCCCGCTAGTCATTCATATTTCCAAATTTTCCTAATTTCTCATATCTAGAGTAATTTTTCCTTCCTCTCAACCTAACTAAATCTGGTAGCAATAAAGTTATCCCCTAGGGGCCAGATCGATAGCACAGCAGGTAGGGCATTTGCCTTGAATGCTGCCAACCTGAGTTCAACCCCCAGCATCCATATGGTTCCTCCTCAAGATATAAGGCATCACTTCTGAGTGCAGAGCCAGGAGTAACTCCTAAGGGCTGTTAGGTGTGGCCCCATAACAAAAAAAAATGCAGTTCCTTAACTCCAATAAATTACCCCAAAGGGGGCCGGGCAAGGTGGCGCTAGAGGTAAGGTGTCTGCCTTGCAAGCACTAGCCAAGGAAGGACCACAGTTCAATCCTCCAGCACCCGATATGGTCCCCCCAAGCCAGGGGTAATTTCTGAGCACTTAGCCAGGAGTAACTCCTGAACAGCAAATGGGTGTGGCCTGAAAAAACAAAAAAAAAAACTACCCCAAAGATCTAGCAGTTATCCTCTGGAACTAAAAACATAATAAACAAACAAATAAATAATTGTATAGAACTCTCTCTCCTAATGAGACATCAAGGCTAGTAAGTATTTTTTTTTTTTTTTCTATAGGGGGAGAGGAGCAAGGTATTTTGTTTTTGGTTTTGGGCTATACACAGCTAGACTCAGGCTTACTCCTAACTTTTTTTTTGTTGTTTTGGTTTGGTTTTTGGGTCACATCCGGTGGCACTCAGGGGTCACTCCTGGCTCTGTGCTCAGAAGGAACCATATGGGATGCCAGAATTCAATCAGATGTCTATTCTGTATTGGCCGAGTGCAAGGCAAATACCTTACTGCTGTGCTATCACTCTGGTCCCTTATTCCTAACTCTTGAGCTCAGGAATTACTCCCAGTGGTGCTCAGAGGACCAGATGGGGTACTGGGGTTCGAACTTAGATTGGTCACATGGAAGTCAAGCACCCTACCCTCTATACTATCAACTCTGGACCCCCCCCTTTTTTTTTTTTTTGGTTTTTGGGCCACACCCAGTGACGCTCAGGGGTTACTCCTGGCTATGCGCTCAGAAGTCTCCCCTGGCCTGGGGGACCATATGGGGCACGGGGGATCGAACCGCGGTTCGTCCAAGGCTAGCGCGGTAAGGCAGGCACCTTACCTTCAGCGCCACCGCCCCCCCCCCCTTTTTTCTTTTGATTTTGGGCTGCAACCAAAAGTGCTCAGGGGGGGGGAAAAGTACTTAGGGAATCTCTCACTCCTGGCTGTGCTTAGGGGATCAAATGTGGTGCTGGGAATAAACTCGGATTGACAGCATGCAAAGTAAGTGGTCTACCCTCTGTACCCCTATCACTCAGTTCCAAGGCTAGCAAGTTTTACCCTAGTCTATCTTGGGTTTTTTTTTTTGGTTTTTTTTTTTGGTGCTTGGGCCATACCCGGCGGTGCTCAGGGGTTACTCCTGGCTGTTTGCTCAGAAATAGCTCCTGGCAGGCACGGGGAACCATATGGGACACCTGGATTCGAACCAACCACCTTTGGTCCTGGATTAGCTGCTTATAAGGCAAACAACGCTGTGCTATCTCTCCGGGCCCATAGTCTATTTTTTTTTTTTTGTTATTTGGGTCACACCTGGCAGTGCTCAGGGGTTATTCCTGGCTCCATCCTCAGAAATTGCTCCTGGCAAGCACAGGGGACCATATGGGACTTTGGGATTCGAACTGATGACCTTCTGCATGAAAGGCAAACGCCTTACCTCCATGCTATCTCTCTGGCCCCAGTCTATTTTGTTTTAAATGTAACCAATGGTTACATTTTAAAGAAACATCCTCAAAAGCATTCACATACTTCTAATTCAGTAAACTTAAAGAAATTTCACTTCATTAAATGAGAAGGATCAGAGTGAAGCATCACAATCTGCCTAAGTTATAAACTAACCTTAGGCTCCTTATTCTACTTACCAACTAGAGGAGAAAGGGTGAACAAGTTCATGTCCTCCACCTTCAAGTCCATCTTCCACAATAATGACACAGATTCTCCAAATGAAGATTCTCTAGAAACAGTTGGTTTGCCATACTGTGGGCCCATCAATAATAAAATTCTAGACAGACATTGGGCACAGGTGTCTGATGCTTCTACCTGCAGTCCTCGAATAGTACAATCCAGAAAGAGGGTATCTGACTGGGTGCTGGACGTGCCCAGAGGCTGGTTATAGCTACCCTAGAAAAAAAACAGGGTTCCATAAGAAGTACATGCAATATAGTCTGCAATGCCATTCTATATCACCCATGTCAAAGATACTAAGTTTTTTGAAGTAAAACAAGAAAGCTTTATGCACCCTTATTCTTGAAAGTCCCACTTACCTGTAGTGTGAAGGAGTCCAGGACAAGTGCCTCACCCCAAACATGCATATTGGGTGGGTGGGATGCCCGCTGAATGTGGGAGTCACTGCCCACCCGCCAGCAGAGATGATCTAGAGTTAGGACGCCCCGCTGATGAATACTCTGTGATCTCAAGTGCTGGTAATCTGAACAAAAAAGTTGGAAGAAAGGAATTTTTTGTTTGTTAAGTTTGTGCCATACCCAATGGTGCTCAAAGGTTGCTCCTGACTCTCTGTTCAGGAATCACTCCTGGTGGACTCAAGGAACCATAGGGAATGTCAGAGTTCAAACCTGGGTCAGCCACATGCAAGGCAAATGCTCTACCCACTGTGCTATGGTGCCAGCCTCCAATCTTTTTGTTTTCGTTTTTAGGCTATACCATCACAATTTTCTGGGGCTACTCCTGGTTCTGCACTCTGGAGTTATTCCTGGTGGTGCTCAGGGGACCATATGGGATGCTAGGAATTGAACCTGGGTCGGCAGCAATTAAAGCAAGCACTTTACCTGTGTACTATCTCTCCAGGCCAAGAAAGGAATTCAGTGGAGCCACTGTAGTTATAATTGGGTTTTTGTTGGGCTAATGGAGAGATTGTTTTTTCATTTTGTTTTGTTTCTTGTTTGGGCCACACCCAGCTATGGTCAGGAATTACTCCTGCTCTGCACTAAGAAATTTATCCTGGCAGGCTCTGAGGACCATATGAGATGCTGGGGATCAAACCTGGATTGGTCGCATGCAAGGCAAATGCCCTACCCATCATGTTATCACTCCAGTCCCCAGATTCTTGTTTTTATTTCCAACACAGAACCTTACCCAGAGAGACAGAATTGAATCCCAAGGCAAAGGGTGGTGTATCTCCCAGCTGAATAGAAATGTTGACATTGGAGATAGAGGTGCTTAAGTTGATGGGAGCCAGAATCTGGGGGAAGAATCTGTATAGGGAAAAGACACAATGTTTAATAAAGAATTGACATCTACTCTAATATGCAGGTTGTTGAAGCTCTCAAAATTAGGCCAAGTTTTGTTGGGATGCAACTAGAATGTAAAAGATCAAACTCACTGGCTTGCTGTTACTCCCAATGCTAATATTCAGGAAAATCAGAAAGATAATGAGTTAAGGAGGCCAGAGCAATAGCACAGCAGCTAGGGCATTTGCCTTGCACATGACTGACCCAAGTTTAGTTTAGCATTCTATATAGTCCCCCAAGCCAGCCAGGATTAATTCCTGAGAGCCAAGAGTACTCCAGAGCATCACTTGGGTATGGTACAAAAAATGAAAACAAAACAAAAAAAAAAAAGAAAGGATTGAACACTCTATAGCTAATCTCATAGATCACATATGGTGAAAGTATGACTTAAACAAATGTAATAATGAGGCATGTTATTATATATACACACATTATATATATTGTGTATATATTCCTATATATACACACATATAGATGAGAGACAATAACATGCAGGCACTACACTGAGATATGGCATGCTGCTAAAACTTGTCACCTAAAGCAGACAAGCTATGTTTATCACTTAAGTTCAGATCAACAAATGTTTATTTTGTATAATAAAGTACTGTCCTGGGTTCTGAAGACACAAAAATAAAATGTCATTATTATTATTATTATTTTCTTTTATTTTTTTTGTTTTGGGGCCACACCCAGTGACGCTCAGGGGTTACTCCTGGCTATGCTCTCAGAAGTTGCTCCTGGCTTGGGGGACCATATGGGACACCGGTGGATCGAACCATGGTCCGTCCTAGGCTAGCGCAGGCAAGGCAGGCAGGCACCTTACCTCCAGCGCCACCGCCCCAAAACGTCATTATTATATCTTTAATGTTTTCCCAACCTTTTCCAACAGTGGACTGTCCAACCTTATGTCCTATCATGGGCACAATCCTATCAGCTGCCCCTCCCCCATTTCATACTATAACTCCCATTTACATGATTTTTCATCTGTGGCCCCTTGGAATCTTGGTAGATCATAGGGCACCATATGGTCCATGGTTGAGGAATGCTTGTCTAGACTAATGAAAAGATACACAAAATGGAATTGTTACTGAAACTGAGATTTTTTTTTTGTTTTGTTTTTGTTTTTTGGGCCACACCCAGTGACGCTCAGGGGTTACTCCTGGCTATTCGCTCAGAAGTCGCTCCTGGCAGGCACGGGGGACCATATGGGGGACCGGGGGATCGAACCGCGGTCTGTCCTAGGTTAGCGCAGGCACCTTACCTCCAGCGCCACCGCCCGGCCCCGAGATTTTTTTTTTTTTGATTATGAGAACAAAGATGCAAAGAATGAGGACAAGG
>PVKC010012841.1:0-23473 GCA_004027635.1 Crocidura indochinensis
TCTGTGATCCACAACACTGTTAATTATGACTTCCTGTGGATGGTTACAAGATCACCTTATGCATGTACCCACCTTTCTCTCCTAAAGAGTTCAATGTCTTTTCAATTAAACACCCATATCTCCCAAACTCAGTTGTATGAATCATTTTTTCCAGTGTGTTGTCATTGGCCTTTTGCTGATAGCTCACTGTGTATTTTTAAATCATATAAATGATATTAGATATCGTTCTGTATCTATGACTTTCATTTTAACTTCACTGAGTATAGTATCATTTTAATCCATATATGTTTCAACAAATTGCATCATTTTCTTCTTCATTAGGGCTGCATAGGGTATATATGTGTGTAGATATATACACATATACACATATATGGGTGATAGAAAGCACAAAGTTGGTCTATTAGATTTCTATTCCTCTTTTTAGAGATTTAAATATTGCTTTCCTTAGAGGTTGAACCAGATAACATTCACACCACAATTCTGACACTGGCTGCTTCCATATTTTTGGATATGTGCCATTCTTACTGGTATGACATGATATCTCAATTCTGAATTAATTTGCATTTTCCTAATTATGGGTTATGATGAGTATGTATTAATGTGTATTTATTAATATGTATGTACTTTTTGGAAAAAGCTATTCATGTCCTCATTTTTGGAAACGTTATTGAATTTTTAATTGGTGAGTTTTGTGAGTTCCCTACAGATTTTGGATACTAGTGTTTATCTTACATAACATATGTAAATATTTTCTTTCATTCAACATGATGTCTTTTCATTATAGCTTGAGTTTCATTTTTTGTATATAAGCTTTTAATTTGCTGCATTCCTATTCATTAGCATTGCTTTTATTGTCTTTACATCTGTAGGCATATCAATAAAGACATCTCTATTGTATAGATTCTCCTTTGTTGGTTAGAACAAATTTTCTAAATTATCTGCTAAAATGTATACACAACACTGCAGTTAAGATGGTGCTTATTTATTATACCTCATATAAATTATTAACTATCTTTATAACTGAAAATAATATTGCATAAATGTTATACAGAGTAAAAAATTTTTATAGAAAAGTGATAATAGGAAAATATAGTGCGTGTATTTTTATGTGTAAGGAATGTAAAGATGGAAGCACTGTAAAATAGAGTTACTGTTTTGTTTGCCTCTTGGGAAAGAGGAGACTCAAGGAAGATGTTGGGTTGGAAATAAACGTTGTGTACTTTGTAAATGTGTCTGAGGTTGTTTTGAGACTCACAAGATAGCAAATTTGGCACTTTCATAGCAGAGAACTTAAGGAGAGTACCATAAAAAGCACCAGCTTAATAAGATTCTAACACTTGTTTGAATATATGATATAATCATTCTTAAAATGTAATATTCATTCCAATTATGCAATTTCTTTTCCCTGGTTGTCTGTGCTTTTGACAATAATATAATAAAAAATAAACAGCTAAATGTCTTTTACTCCACACTCTTACCAGTTTAGAGAAATAGGATGGCAATAAGTTAAGATATTTAACATTTACATTGGACTAAATTGGTAGATACTATGTTTAGGTACTTTATATACATAATTAATTTTATCTTATATTTTAATTTTAAGGTAAGTTTATTTTATCAAAGAGAAATGGAAGATTGGAGATGTTAAATAGCTTGATTGTCATCATATAGTTCATAAGGTAAAATTTAAAACTCAGATTCTAGATGAATTTAAACAATCTTGTCCTTTAAGTTGCATTGCATTTGGAGAATCATAAAATGTTAGGGTCTCTGAAGTCATTAACCTTGAATTTCTTCTATAAAGGATATTCATAAATACTATAATCTGTCAAGAATTTAAATTATGCCCTTTCACTCAAAAAGTATAGTTGAAATAAAATAGTTCCCTTATTACCAACAGCTCTGGCTAAGCGTGACTGAGTCAATGTGTTGTCAATGGTGAGTTAGCAAGCGCATGAGAAAACAAGCTGCAATATCTTCAGCATAAAACAGCACATCGCTTCCTCAGCTGCCCCACTGGGAATAAACATTTAGAATATGAACTGAAGTCTATGTTAGGAAAAATTGAGGTCAAATCTATTTGGTACTCCTCAAAATAGAGGTGGTAATTAGCTATTCTGCTTAGAAACAAACAGCTGTAAGACTAGTTTCTTTGCTTTGGAAAGTTAAGTGGGTTTTTCTTATTTGTTTGTTTGTTTTTTTGTTTGTTTTTTGCTTTTGTTTTGATTTTTAGGGTTTTTTTGGGGGGTTGTTTGTTTTTGTTTTATAGGCCACACTTGGTGATACTCGGGTGTTACTCCTGGCTATGCGCTCAGAAATCGTTCCTGGCTCAGGGGACTATATGGGACGCCAGCTATGAGAAAACCCTGAGAAGAGCCAGGTGTTCTGAAAACCAAACAACAAACTTGGTGAGAAGTGGTTGGGATCAGAGGAAATGAAATAATTCCCATCATAAAAATTGAAGGAATTTAAAGTCTTATGCTAAATGAAATAAAACAGAATTCTGAATGTGTTTATGTACTTATTTATGTATACTACAAATAAGCAAAGAAAACAAATTGATAAACACAATAAAAGTAACTCTGACTAATAAAATGTATGGTAGTTTTCAGAATGGAAGGGAATTGTGAATGGAAGGCATGAATGAGAACTGGATTTGATAATGGTAAGTAGAACTGGCTCTTTAATAGTGGTACAATGATTTTATATATATATATATATATATATACATATATACACATATATATGTATATATATACACTGTTATGTGTAACTCCAAACACATTTTATTGGAGCAAATGGTAATTATTTTTAATTTAAGTTTTATATATTTATGTGTCATTGAGTCATTATGCTAAATTGCAACTTCTGATTCAATAATTCTAGGACTATATAAAATGTCAGTAGGTTCCCAGGTGACTTAAAAATCCTAGGTACAAAAAAAAATCCTAGGTCATAGTTCACATTTGAATTGACCAAAGACAAATATTATTTATTTTTTTATAATTTTTACTTTAATCATAGTGGCTTACATATTGTTAACAATAATATTTTAGGTATATGTTAACATAAAATCAGGGATTTCCCTTCACCAAATTGTCTTCCCTCCACCTCTATTCCCATCCTACCTCATATGTCCTCCTCCCTCACCCCTGGGGCTGCTAGGATAAGTGGTCCCCTCTGTGCCTAGCTAACTACTTGGTGGTCCTACACCTGCTTAGTCTTGGTACTTCCCTTATACCCCCCCTCCCAATTGGGATGCGGGACTAGTTAGTTCAAGTTATGTGGTTTTGTTTGAAGAAGAGAAAAGTAATAACCTGGAGAAGAGAAAGAAAAGAAAAAAAGAAAAAAGTCAAATACTCTGGAACAAATATTATTTTAAGAAATATTTTAATATTTTAAATATTCAAAGAATAAATACAAGTGACCTAAAGGAAGATGAAAAAATGCTCCACATCACTAATCATCATGAAGATGCAAATCAAAACAACTATGAGGTACCATCTCATGACACAGAGACTGGCTCCTATCACAAAGAATAAGAACAATTGGTGCTTGTAAGGATGTGGAGAGAAAGGAACTCTCATACACTGCTGGTGGGAATGCCATCTCGTCCAGCCTTTATGAAAAACAATATTAGATTCCTCAAATGACTGGAAATTGAGCTCCCATATTATCCAGCTATACCACTCCTAGGAATATACCTTAGGAACTCTAAAACACATAGAAAAATGCCTTCCTCGTAGATATATTCATTGCAGCACTATTTACAATAGCTAGTCTCTTGAAACAACCAAGATGTCCTTCAACAGATGAATGGCTAATGAAATTATGTGGTTACATATACAAGGTGGAATATTATGCAGCCACCAAGAGAGATGAAGTCATGAAATTTTCCTCTACAGGGAAGTTAATGAAATTTATTATGCTGAGTGACATTATGTTGAGTCAGAGGGAGCGACATAGGCACAGATTAGTCTCACTCATTTATGGGTTTTAAAAAAATAAAAGACACTATTGTAATAATGCCCAGAATAACAGAGATGAAGGCTGGCAGGACTGGTTCATGATATGAAGGTCACCACAAAGTGTGGTGAGTGCAGTTATATAAATAACTACACTGACAAGTATGGTGACTATGTCAATGAGAGGAAAGTAGAATGCATGTCTCAAATATAGGTTGAGGCAGGGAATGAAATTGGGGACATTGGTAATGAGTATGTATGATGCACTGGTGAAGGGGAATGTTTTGTTTTTGTTTTTTGACTGAAACCTAACTCAATCATGTTTGCAATCAAGGTGCTTAAATAAAAAGAAAAAATAAATAAAAAATATTTTAGGATTTGTTTATTATAACTTATTTGGGTGTCTCTCTGGATTACACTGATGACTTATAGGGGTAGCTGCTACAAGTAAATGCTTTAACTTCTATGTTATCGTTGGTCTTTTTAGAGCAGTTTTCTCTGGTCTGCTGCTATAGAAAAATTATGAAATTCTTTATACCAAGTAACCATTGTGTAACCAATTAAGAAAAAAATCCATTGAGACTGGAGTGATAATATTGAGAGCAATATGCTTGCCTTGCATAAGCCGACTTGGGTTTGATCCCAGCACCCTTTATTATTTCTGGAACACGGCCAGGAGTGAACTCTGAGTTCAGAGACAGGAGTAAGCTCTGAATGTCACTAGGTATGGCCTAAAAAACCTTCCTATTCTTCCTTGAATATGTTGAAAACAATAGACCCATGCCCAAGTTACCTGGTTTGTTCTTTATGACACAGTTTAAGTTTATAGCTCATACTCAATTTGTACTTTTATCCTGTTGGGTTATTTTGTTTGTTTGTTTGTTTAGTTTTGTTTAGTTTTTGCTTGATTTTTGGTTTAGGGACCAAACTCAGCAGTTCTTAGAGCTTCCTTTTAACTCAGAGAACACTCTCGACAGGAATCTGGGGATAATATAGTGTGCTATCAAACCTGACTCAGTAGAATTACAGGCAAGCACTCTACCCTAAAATACTGTTGTTGTGACCCTAACCTGTTTTAACATTTACTTGAAGTAGTTCACTTTGTTGTATCTGAATGTATTTTTTTTTTTTTTTTGGTTTTTGGGCCACACCCAGTGACGCTCAGGGGTTACTCCTGGCTATTCGCTCAGAAGTCGCTCCTGGCAGGCATGGGGGACCATATGGGGAACCGGGGGAATCAAACCATGGTCTGTCCTAGGTTAGCGCAGCAAGACACCCTACCTCCAGCGCCACCGCCCGGCCCCTAAATGTATTTTTATGATTGAGATAATATGCATTTTAATAATGCTAAGTATCTTAAACACAGTGATTTTTTCATTTGTTTTTGACACATTGGTATTTTATGTCATTTTGTGTTATTTTTTTGCTTGTTTTTTGTTTTTTGTTTGTTTTTTTGGGTCACACATGGCAGTGCTCAGGGGTTACTCCTGGCTCCATGCTCAGAAATTGCTCCTGGCAGGCACGGGGGATCATATGGGTCACCAGGATTCGAACCAATGACCTTTTGCATGAAAGGCAAATAAGTATCCCATCAATATCTAGTTTACCTATCTTCTAGTCTCTATTCATATCCATCACTCTTATTTATAGAGAAGAATACATTTAGACACGTATTTTTATTTCTTATATTCATAAAAAGGATCTCCGGACCAATTTCTCAGAGGAAAATAGTCAAAAGTAGTTAGGTCGAAGTCTCCAAAAATTGTACATAAAGTCACTAAAAACTAACACAAATGTCATAAATAGAATTGGAGAAAAAGCAGATTTCTATGCTTTAATACAAACTATACTCTACATCAATTTAAGTAATGCCTGTGATATATGTCTATCTGTTTCTGTGTACAACAATAAGCTTTAAAGAAGGAATTAATTCATCTTACATTCCTCATGAAGTCAGCAATAAAGATTAGAGATATTCAATTTATTCTTTTTTAATTTTAAAATGGAACTGTAAAACTAGGCTTGAGTCTTTAGATAATACTTTCATCTAAAAGCCATATTAGTAGCCAAAGCAATAGCATAGCCAGAAGGGCATTTGCCTTCCATGCAGCCGACCCGGCTTCAAACCCTGGCATCCCATTGTGTCACCTGACACTGCTGGGGAGAGATTTCTGAGTGCAGAGCAAGGAGTAATCCCTGGATGCCACCTGATATGGCCTCAAAACCAAATAAGTAAATAAATAAATATAATAAAAAACTTATTATATTATTCAAAACACATGCCATTAGTGATATTATTTCATGTAAAATAATTACCATAATATTTTAAGACTATTAATCATTGTGCATATGCAAGCTACATTTATTATATATATTATCATGCTCAATGTCTCTTAAAAGATGGACTTGGAGATGAAAAATAGAACACTTTATTATGAAGTTCAAAACAGATCTCTCCTTTTTGTTAAAGTCTACACACACAACTCTATATTTAAAATGCAGCAATTTAGAATTATTTTATATGAGATTGTACTCAATTAAACTTCTTTTTTTAAGAACTGTATCATAGTACATTGTACCAGAATTTGGACTATACATGCAATTCTTGTGGATAGTAAATATTTTTATGATACTTTCTCAAAATGACATCTAGCTCTCAACTTATTAGAAAACATTGTGACTAAGTATTAAATAGTTCTATCATTTCCCCTGATATTAAAATTCTGAATATAAATGACATTAAGGACGAAAACTATGTATTTATTAATATACATGATGAAGTAGATACTAAAAGGTTTGTTTATACTGAACCTAAAGTCAAGGGAATATGAAATTAATGACGAAATATTTCTAAGGTTAAAATTAGTTTATCAATGAAAACCTATGTTCTTCATCAATTCATTTTTAAGAAACATATTTTTATTAATTGCCTATATAGAATTATAATAGTCTATATAGCTATTTCCTTAAAATTTGTGAGAAAGCAGGTATTTATTAGAAAGGTTGAGAAATCGAAATTTCCTTGATGTTTGCCATTAGTCATTCAATTACTAATACAGAGAAGTGAGGCATTAATCTGCTTTTGCAATCTGGGGAAGAGACCAAACACAGAATGATTGCTTTTAAAGGAAAATAAAGTCAAACGGGTATGACATTTATTATTTTAGTAAATAGATAGGGTGAATAAACTGAGTCTCCTTTCTTCCAACGAATTGCTATGAAATACTCAGTTAAACGCAAACCTTTTTTTCCTTTAAGGGCAAACAAGCTCTTGAAAGGAAAAGAAGTAGAAAATTTTATATCACAATTTTCTCCCTTTCAGGACCATAGAACAAGCCAAATTTCACATTTCTGTTGGTATCATTTAGTAGTATTAGATTTTATATAGAAACTTTATGGCTTTCCCCAATTGTAGTGCTATAGGTTAGAGGATATATTTTAAAAATTTATTCATGCATTCTTGCCTTAGAGAGTCTTTTTATCATGTTTTCAATTGAATATTCATCATCAAGTTATTTTTTATAAGAAGGACTGACAGCTTCAAATATTGAACTGTATAATTTAAGACAGCTTGCTTCTAGTGAATATCTGACTTAAAGTTTAAAGGAGTTTTACTTAGGTTTTAAGCCTAGGTTACCTAGGCTTATCACATCAGAAATTTTCACCACCCAAACATTCCATTGGCTTTAAGTTCAAATTCTTATTGAAGAATGGACGTGTGGTAAAGTTCTTCCAGAAAATTATTATTCTATTTATGAGACCATACTAAAGTAGTAGTTTCCTTTAAGATCAGAATTATTACTTCTCTATAAATATGATGTCTACATCTTAAATGCAAGTCCAGGAGAGACTAGAGATGATGCATTTATATATTTTTGAAATATATACAAAACTTATTTTAAGAAAACTTTTATATTTGAGTTATGTTTAAATATGGTGGAGTTTGCAAGGTGACTTTCATACAACATCCTTCTTACTGTTATATAAAAGCATGCAACTTTTCACTCTGGTACAATAATAACACATTAAAAATATTTTGTATTTTAACCACATCTTCTTTGCTGTGCTTTAATGCTAGTGTCCTTGTTCTGTTCAAAATCCACTCCAGAATACTATATATATAATGTAATGTGTAAATTAGTAATAACTTCTAAGTCTTATTAGTGTGTGACCTTGATTATTTTGAGTATTGGTCATATTTTTAGTAAAAATAACCTTGAACTTAAGTTTCTTTAATGCTTTCATAATTATAGTTGTTTTTTTTTACATTGTGAAATATAGAAACCATGCAAGAGGTAATGCCCTTTTTATTATATCACACTAGGGAATCTTATATGAACATGACTTACTTCTAATAATAGCAAAATGCATCACTTGTTTAAAGAGAGATTGCCAGACATCTCCAATGCATAGTCAATAATCCTTTTCTATTGGTTACACTTGTGTCATTTGTAAGTCACCAAGCACATTTCATTCTTTAATAGACACTTTTATTTGTTTATTCATTTATTTATTTATTTAGGTTTTGGGGCCACACCCGGCGGTGCTCAGGTGTTACCCTAACTATCTGCTCAGAAATAGCTCCTGGCAGGCACTGGGGACCATATGGGACACCGGGATTCGAACCAACACCTTAGTTCCTGGATCGGCTGCTTGCAAGGCGAACACCGCTGTGCTATCTCTCCAGGCCCTAATAGACACTTTTAAATACAAGTTTGAGGTGTGCAGACTTCTAGAGCAGTATGAAAGGGCATTCATCTTGCATAAAAACAACCTAGTTTTGATCCACAATACCACATAGGTATTAGGAGTGATCATATGTGTACATATTATCCCTGAATACAGAGTCAGAGTCATTTACAGGCACCTCAGGGCTTAGCCCCCCAAAATTTTTTTTTAAAATGTGATTCCTGGGAGCCGGGAGGTGGCGCAGGATGTAAGGTGCCTGCTGCCTTGCCTAGGACGGACCACGGTTCGATCCCCCGGTTCCCATATGGTCCCCCGTGCCTGCCAGGAGCGACTTCTGAGCGCATAGCCAGGAGTAACCCCTGAGCGTCACTGGGTGTGGCCCCCCCAAAAAATGTGATTCCTAGCAACCCTATGGTTTCCTAAGCCTAACCAGGAATGATTAATTCCTAAACCCTGAGAACCACAAACAAAAAGGTATAACTACATCCATAACATTTCTCATAGCAGTGGAAAGAAGAGGTAGAGTGAATATATGTGATGAATGTCTCTTTTAGACATAGTCTATGATGGGAAACAATTGGTATAATAGAGAGGGACTATCCATAGGGGTCATTATTAAGGAAGTCAAGTCATGAATGAGAGGTAGAAATCAAGTAGAACTTTGAAATACTTCCTGGGCACTAAAACTTTTTATGTGATTTCAGTAAGACTATAAAAAGGGGGTGGAGACACAGAAGTATCTCAAGTTTTGCATTAATATGTAGAGGTGATCTTATTTATATAAATTTAATTATTAAATGTAAAAATTAGCTTTAAATATATGTAGTATTGTTCATGTGTTAAAAATCAGATCAAATATTACCAATCTAATGTTTTTCCTATATTAAATAAGGACACTTAGTATTGTATTTATGGACTCTAGAGAATTCAGAATTTTTATCCCTGTCTGCAGAAAGCTTTATTTGTGAGAGATATTCTAAAACACAAAAACTCTCTCACAGCAACAGCCTGAGCTTATCAGAATAAGAGAAGGAAAAAATCAGCTAGAAACACATTGAGGTGGATTCTGACTTTTCATCCAGTAAGTTCTACAAATAGCAGAAGACAAATAAAAATTCTGAGGCCTAAAAGACAGGATGACAGGACAGCAGGTTAAGTATTTTCCTTGTAATGGACTAAGACTTTAGTACCCCGCATCCCATATAGTCCCTGAGCCTTGCAAGAGTAATTTCAAAGTGAAGAGTTAGGATTAACTCCTGATCATTGCTTTGTGTATCCCAAATAACCTAGATAGATAGATAGATAGATAGATAGATAGATAGATAGATAGATAGATAGATATGCATATATATATACTTCCTAAGTGTAAATATATATATATATACTTCCCAAGTATATCCAAGTATATATATATATATATATATATATATATATATATATATATATATATATATATAATATACACACTTGGGAATGGATCTTAAATATATATCTTAAATATATATGTTAAGTATATATATTTAAGATCCATTCCCAAGTAGCATTTTATCTTCATAAAGTCATTAAAATTAATTAAGTATCCAAACCTAGAAAGAATATATTCTTAATATTGTATAAACATTAATATTAAATAACTCGGGCCCGGGAGATAGCATGGAGGTAAGGCGTTTGCCTTTCATGCAAAAGGTCATCGGTTCGAATCCCGGTGCCCCATATGGTCCCCCATGCCTGCCAGGAGCAATTTCTGAGCATGAAGCCAGGAGTAACCCCTGAGCGCTGCTGGGTGTGACCCCCCAAAAAAAAACCGAAAAAAAAATTTAAAAAATTAAAAAAATATATTAAATAACTCAAATAAGGTATATATTTTTGTTAATTTGCATTTTCTAATAGAAATACATAATATTTTATCACATATACTTATATAGTCTAGGCTCATATGTATTTAATTAATTTTTGTCTAAAAATTATTAGGCAGGAATATGGGTCACAGATGGTATTCAGATGTTGTACTCTATCGAGTATAAATCTAGAAAAAAGGTATTTGATGATAATTATAAAATGCATAGTCAGGGTCTTGGAAGGAGATGAAGTATTCAAAAAGTAGAACACAAGGACTATGCCTCTGGACCAGAGTTTATATGATATATATGATATAAAAAAAACAGTGAAGTCAGAAAAAAAATATTACTTAAGCTTTCAGTCTATAGATACTAATCTGTGTTTAAAATCTAAAAAAAAAATTATCAGGACTAAAGGACAATTAACTTTGGACAGAGAGACTAAGTGGATGAAGTGGAACGGGAAAATTTCTTCAACAAATGGTATTTGGATAAATTAATTTTGATATATATACTTAATTTATATAATTATAACACTTTTAGGTACAAGAATAACAAAATAAGAAAAATGGTCAGGCAGAGTTATGGAAATACATGGGAATCTTAAGAACTCCAACATAGGCTATGTAAATAGATTTTTATGTAAATAGAAAAGCATAATATAGAAACCATACCCCCACAACGTCAACCTGAACAGGAAAACACAATAATTATAGACTAGATAATGAACAAACTATCAAAAGTAACACTCCCACACAGAATCAAATATAGCACAGTAAAGGGAGATCGGAATAAGGTAAGAGCTGAAAAGATAAGTAAGTTTACAATTTAGACAGGGGCATTTTGGTTCATTAGAAACAGAACAAAATAGAGCAGTACAAATAAAGGAAAATAAATTTTACACAAAAGAGTTGTGATTTACAAATTAAAAATCAGCAATAAGAAAGGACATATTCTTTTATAAGCAATCCATTTTAATATCTAATCTAAAAGAAAATTTGAAGTTCTATCCAACTATATAATCTAAGCAAATTACTAATTAAAAGTGTTCATGTTTATCCTAATTCCTCTGAAATATTTGATTGTGTGATTTTAATTTTAAACAAATAAAATTAAATATTTTATTGGTAAAAGGGTATCTACCCTGAGAAATTATGCATCGTTTCTATATAGAGCCATTCATGACTTACAATGATTTCACTTGTTTTAACTTAAGTAAAATTTTACTACTTATTTTGAATTGACAGTTTGTTTTGAATTTCAGCAGTATTTAATAAAATATTTAATATATTTTTATAAATATGTTTTCAAGTTAGATTATTTTCTCCTACTGAAAGTGTACTGAGCACATTTAAAGTAGATTAAGTTAAGCTGCTATGTTTTGGTATGTTTGCTGTAATGCATTGTCAAATTATGAATCGTTCACTGAGGTAAAAGTCCATCTTAAAAAATATCAGAAATTGTGTTTTGAATATACCATAAGAACATGACATATTAAGCAACTGTACAATACAAAAAGATCCACCAAATTGTAGGATGTTGCTCCAGAAGTCGTATTTGGTAACTAAGAAATTCCAGTAATAAATTCATTCATTTCTCATATTTTTCTATGTTTCCTTAATTTTTATGTTCCCTTAATTCATTTTACTAAGTCTAGCTAGTGGCTGAGTGGTATAAAGTTTATGAATTCTACATTGAGTATATTATTAGAATATTCCATTTATAGATTCCCTCTGTTCTCCTGTTTCTGCAGTCAGGTCACCTGGGGCACTGTTGCTGTGAGTTCAACACTTGTACTTTATGATAAATAAATTTTATATGTGATATAGGTACTTGAGTTAATTTATTGCCACTACACATTGTGAGCTATGATGATTAGATGATAGCTATTGTCAAATGGCAACATTTTAAAATATGTGAATTACTATGAGCATATTTCATACGTAATATGTGTGTAAATACTGCCTGCCTCTTTCTAAAGAGCCAGGGATATCAAGCATCTTCCTCTTTGCCTATTAAATATTACAAATAATGACTTATTTTTTTCTGACTTGTAAAATGAAAGTCTAGATCAAGTATAGTACTACTTTTAATGCTGATTAGAAAGCAAATATTTTATAGTTTCAAACCTCAAGCAATTTCCCCCAAAGGAATCTGATACCAAAACTATTTTATAAATTATTTTCTTTGAAAGAAATATAAATAATGACTACTAATTAATGCTAAATAATAGACATTTGATTTTGCATTATTTAAATATGAATTTTATTTAGATATACATAGTTCTGAAAACATTTGCCAGCATTTTCATGTCCTGTGATATAATTTGTTGTTACAACTTCAGTAATAAATAATATCGAATACCAATGTTATTGCAACTATTTCATTGGACAAGGTATAATAAATTGATATTTCTCTGTCATCCTATAATGATGAATAGTCTAACTATAATTTTATTACTGCTCTACAGAACTAAACTTAACCAGGGTGGGCAGAGAGTTGGTTGGCAAGGGAGCCTGAAGCAGTGGTAGAGGGAATTGCCCTATGCAGTGAAGATTATAGGTACAGTGAAGGGTATAATTTGAATGTTGTATGCATGGAGCCTTATAATAAAGAGTACTACAAACCATAGCACTTCAATTTTTAGAGAAAATATTGTAAAATACCTTAGAAAGTAATTTAGAACTATATTATGCATTGTATAGTAAAAAAATGAAAAATATCATCCAGCCTACCATAAAAGGGACTGAGAGAAAATTTAGGTAGGTATACCTATGTAGTGAAAAACAAAAAGGAAAAACAGATTCAAAAGAAAGTATAAAAGGTAACAGATGCAACATACTGTCTTCACAATCATTCTATATAATTGAATTATAACTTTGGGGGGGGGGGTTGGGGTCATACCCGGCAGCGCTCAGGGGTTTCTCCTGGCTCTAAGCTCAGAAATCACCCCTGGCAGGCTCGGGGGACCATATGGGATGCCGGGATTAGAACCACTGTCCTTCTGCATGAAAGGCAAACGTCTTACCTCCATGCTATCTCTCCGGAGCATTAGAGCATTTAAGACTTGGACAGTCAGGAGATAGGCTAAGAAATATACAATCATTTTATCATATAAAGCTACTAAGAATTCTAAGAAGAGGGGCCCGGGAGATAGCATGGAGGTAAGGCGTTTGCCTTTCATGCAAAAGGTCATCGGTTCGAATCCCGGTGCCCCATATGGTCCCCCGTGTCTGCCAGGAGCAATTTCTGAGCATGGAGCCAGGAGTAACCCCTGAGCACTGCCAGGTGTGACCCCCCCCCCAAAAAAAAAGAATTCTAAGATGAAAATCAAGTTTTACATGTTTATATCTAGCAAAATACTCTGATGATAGTATAGAGAAATCTTTAAAAGAATGTTTTCTTGGTGGGGGGCACACCTGTGATGCTCAGGGTTTACTCCTGGCTATGTGCTCAGAAATCGCCCCTGGCTTGGGGGACCATTTGGGACACCGGGGGATCAAACCGCAGTCCATCCAAGACAAGCGTAGGCAAGGCAGATGCCTTACCACTGCGCCACCACTCCGACCCAAAAGAATGTTTTTTAAGAAGATATTTGGAGAAAGAAAAGGTAATTCATGAACCCTAAAATTATATATATATATATATATATATTTATCGCACATGAACTTGTTTCATGATTTATTGAAAATCATGTTATTCTCAGAATAAATTCACTGAATGAATATTATATTAACTAAATTATCTCTATCACATTAAATATAAATAGGTGTCTTGCTTTATATTGAAAGTATTTGTTGAGGTTATTTGTGAAACATCAAATATCCTTTGAGTCTGATCATTGTCAAAACCATACTGAATAATTCAATCCTAACGAAGAGAATTTAAATCCTATTTTTAGGATTGAATTATTAATAGTCTGCTTTTCTAGCTAGACAAGCCACGTGGATACAAATATCTAAATTTAAAATAATTTGCAAATGAATACATTTTAGAAAATAATACACTCTACAATGTAATCTTTGAAACATAATTAAGTAGGTAATTAATAACTCTGATGCCAAGAATATGTAGATGATTGAAAGATTGAATATGTAGATGATTGAAAGATTGCCAAATCCACTGAATTCTTTCTTCTAAAAAGTAAAAATTAGAGGCCAGTGAGGTGGCGTTAGAGGTAAGGTGTCTGCCTTGTAAGTGCTAGCTAAGGAAGGATGGCGGTTCAACCCCCCGGCGTCCCATATGGTCCCCCCAAGCCAGGGGCGATTTCTGAGCACTTAGCCAGGAGTAATCCCTGAGCATCAAATGGGTGTGTCCCAAAAATTAAAAAAAAGTAAAAATTAGAAGGAAATATTGGGTCTATAACCCAAGTGTTAAGGAATTTAAGGGAGGCATATGAATATATATATATATATATATATATATATATATATATACATACATATATAGAGAGAATGAGCTTTAAATGACTATTATGATGTAATTGTTTAAGATCAATAGGACAGATATTGCAAAGTGTCCATCCTACTTCTTTGCAAACAAGCAAACCAAAAAAGGAGACAGGGGGAATCAAGGTAATTTGTTTGTAGTTTTGGGGCACCACCCAATGATGCTCAGACTCCGGAGTCTGAGCTTAGATATAATTCCTGGTAGTGCTAGGGGAACCATATGAGATGCCCTGGATCAAACCTGAGACAGTTGCATGCAAGACAAATGCTATACCTGCTGTACAATTGCTATTGTGCCCCTTCTCTCCTTTCTATGAACAAGAAAATACTGATAGCTTCTCATGTTTTGGAAAATTTAATAATACCTTTATTATGTCCTTAGTAATGTCCCATTACTAAGCTAAATTAAAAATCAAACCCTAGAGTGATCTACCTAGGGCTCTTACCTTACATGCTTCTGACTTGTTTTATCACCGAAACTCTTTATGGTTCCCTGAACTCTGCTAGATCTTTGAGCACAGAGCCAGGAGTAAGCCACAAGCACCACCAGATATATCACTAAAACGAAATAAAATAAAATAATAAAATCCTCACATGCAATCATTCTTATGCCAAATCAGTTAAAGCCGTTGAGATCCATAGTTGTTTCATAATTACCACAGAGAGGAGCCTCTATCATCTGTTAAACCTTTATTAGATTTCATATAACTAAGAAATTAACTTCAGTTAAGATTACATTTCTAAAATTAACACATGAGTGAATGAGTGGAATTACTTTTCTTTGGGAAATGATGATATATTTTTGTAATATTTAAATATTCATCATATATAACATACAATATAGGAACACAACTAGATGATAATTTGTATAAATTAGCACATAAATATTTTTGTATGATTAATGTATTTCCTCTTTGAAAATATATATTGTAGGAAGATAAATTGTGTTCAGACATTTCTGTAGAGAGTAAAAAAATAGCAACAAAAGCAGTGAAGTAAAGGAGCAAGGAGATAGATACTGCTGTCTTTAGTCTGTTAGGGAAACATAATTACTGTGAGCTTGACAAGAAAAAATCAGTCTTTTGTTTTGAAATAAATTATAACTAATTGCTTTTTTTTCAAACCACAGAGAGAAAAAGACAAAAATAATGAACAAAAGAGAAATTATAATTATGTAAATTTAAGATTGCAAAACAATATAAACATCCACCTTGTAAACTAGGAAAATAGGTATAGGTTTTGGGGCGAGAGAAAAAAATATAAAAAATAAAAGGATTTGTTTTGTAAATAGTGAAGTACTTTAGATGGAAGATATCCTAAATTTCACAGGATAATAATCAGTTTGTCTTTATATAATGACCCTATACTAACATACTCACTGATAACTATGAACTGAAGATAAAATTTGAATATATGAAGAGTTAAAAGGGAGCCAAAATATTACGTATTATAAATGACCCAGAGGAACATTTGTCAGTTTTCAGTACAGAAGATGGAGCCTGGCAAAACTTGTTAACTAAAAAGGCCAACAACTTTATCAGTTGAGGGTAGAGAGTTTAGAGCTACTAATTCAAGATCTTTGAATGGGGAAAAAATACCCCATATTTTCCCTTTGAAGTATTTAACAAGTATAAGCTGTGCATATGTGGGACAAGTTTAAGCTGACAGAACTAGTTGAAGAGCCAAAGTGTAGAATTTTCAAGTCAGCAGGGCTTGGAAAGCAAAACTGATTACCCATTACCAGCACGGTAGAAGAAATTCAATAATGGATCCAAGTTTTTATTGGAAATTCCAATCAGAAAATGGGAGCAAGGGTGGGGATTTTGATGAAGTACAAAAAATCTGTAGGTGCTTCTCTGATACTTAGTGATATATAAACACTAAAGTCAGCAATTTGACCATCGATGGTTTCAGGACATAAAAAACATCCAACCCCTAAGAGTAAAGCTGAAAGTCTAAGATTTTGTGTGCCCAGAATCTTGAGGATTATAACAGAATGTGCCATCTCCTGTCACCACAGCCAGTTGTACTCTGACCAGCAGTACAACCCCAGCCCCTGGGTTGCACCTACAGCCAGAACGTGTGCAAACCAACACCAATAAAAGAGAATAAGTGTGGAAGCCAAGCATATAAAACTTTGTGACTTTGTACCATCAATATAGTCAAGACTTCAAGACTCACAATCAGATATGCACTCCCCACTAAGTACCACACTCAGTAGAGATGCAACCTGTAGTCATCAACAGCATGAAAACAAGGGAACATTGAAAACATCAAATCACGGGGCCCTGGAGATAGCATGGAGATAAGGCATTTTTGCCTTTCATGCAAAAGGTCATCAGTTCGAATCCCGGTGCCCCATATGGTCCCTCGTGCCTGCCAGGAGCAATTTCTGAGCATGGAGCCAGGAGTAACCCCTGAGCACTGCCGGGTGTGACCCAAAAACCACAAAAAAAAAAAAAAAAAAGAAAGAAAACATCAAATCAATGAATGAGACTTGTCTTATATCAGCCATCTGACACACTCCTCAGTTAGTTGCCTTACAAAATGTAGCAATATATTTAAAAAAGTAAAGCAATCAGTAACACTCCCTGATAAAAAAGAATCATTTAACATTAAATTATGTATTCTTGGGGTTGGAGTGAAAGTACGGCAGGTAAGGAAGGCATTTGCCTTGCCTGTGGCTAACTGGAATTTGATTACCTTCATTGCATATGGTACCCTGAATACCACTAAAAGTGATGCCTTAGGGCAAAGCCAGAAATAACATTTGAGCATTTCTGGGTGTGTTCCAAAGCAAAATAAATAAATATGATTATTCTTTCTTAATGCTTGACTTTTAATAAGAAATTCCCAGGACACCTTCCCTTGCTTTAAGTGAAATAGGGTTACCAGACAAGAATTTGTTGGTTTGTTTATTTTTTACATCACCTTGAGATACAAGTTACAAAGTACAAAGTTGTTCCCTATTGACTTTAAATTACAATGTTTGAGTACCTATCCCTTCTCCAGTCTCTACTTTCCTCCACATGTCCCATTTCTTCCCCAAGGCTGTCTCTCTGAAGATACTTTCTTTTATTTTTTTTCCTTTTAGGCACTGTGTTTATCAACAGGTCCTCTTTTTGGCATCCTCTTCTAGACAATAATAATTTTACCAACCAAGGTATTTACATAGACAGAAAAAATAAGTTACTAGAAAACATGTAAAAAGAATCAAATAGGGGAAAAATGGAATGCATGCAATAGCATTTTAAAAATCAGTCATAACAGAACAGTCATTTAGAAAAGGCAGTAGAGAAAAAATAATATTTGTGTACTGAAAAAAAAAACAGAGAAAAGATACATAAAGGCAAAATGGAGAAATCTGTTTTAGTAGCCTAACATGAAGAAAAGAGAGGAAGTGATTATTTGAAGTATTTGGAGAAATATTTTCAAATGAAAACATATGTGATTGCAAATTTAAATAATACACATAAATGAGCTTTTTTTTGAACATCATATATTTGAGAGCAAATATAACATAACTGATTAAACTAATACAGAAATTAAAATAGCTGTGACATTTATGAACGTTATTGATTAACTAGAGTATAAGGGTAGCGTCAATTGTTCAATTGTTTGATCTGTGAAATTATTAAGTCAGGATAATTAGCATTTAAAATAAATTAGGAACTTCATAGCTTCTACAAAAGTAGATTTCAGTTTAAAGTATGATCAGAAGCTCGTTTGAACCTCATATGATTTTTGAAAAAATAATAAAAAATAATAAAAACCTACTACCACCAAAATGGGAACAGGAGTATATTTCAATGAAGAATTAAATATTTTTTATGCTTTGTTTTGTTTTGTTGGGCCACACTGGTGAAGCTCCTGACTACGCGCTCAGAAATCACTCCTGGCTTTGGGAACCATAAAGGACACTGAGGAATTGAACCACCATCTATCCTAGGCTAGCACCAGTAAGGCAGGAGCCTTAGCGTTTTGAGCCAATGCTCTGGTCCCAAGAATTAAATCTTTAATTTATGAGCCTTTACTTCAATTTTTTGAACCAATATGAGCATATAAGTTAAATGGTTAAAATGTTCAAAATTCATTTGAATAAAGATAACAAAATGGGAAAATTTTTTCTACCAGATATTAAGTCTCATTATAAATTTGTAATATGATGCAATATTTATAAATATAATATTAAAAATTACATCCTGAGTACTCCTGTATATTAAGTCATAAGGAAAGTAATTTTTCATAAAATAAATGACATAGCAAAACAGTTGTATAGTCAGTCTTTGTCAGGTTTTATTTTTTTGGGGGGGGCCACACCCAGTGATGCTCAGGGGTTACTCCTGGCTATGCGCTCAGAAGTCGCTCCTGGCTTAGGGGACCATATGGGAAACCGGGGGATCGAATCGTTGTCCGTCCTAGGCTAGCGCAGGCAAGGCAGGCACCTTATCTCCAACGCCACCGCCCGGCCTCAGGTAGTTTTATTTATTTGTTTGTTTGTTTGTTTGTTTTTGTATTATCTAATCAAACCCATAGTCTCACATGCTCAAGTCAGCATTTTAGCACTGAGCTGTATCCATATCATGGTCCCCAAATCTTTCCAATATAACTATGATTGCTGGGACAATAATATCGCTGTATAACAATTAATTTAATTTTATATCGTGATATATGAAACTTATATTTTGAAAGAAAATGTAGAATATTTAATTACAATAAGATAGGGAAGAAATATTAAGTAGGGCACATAAAAATACATTGTATTAAATAAAATATTAGCCATTTAATGATATAAAACATTTTAATATTCTTTTTACTTATTTATTTATTTATTTATTTATTTATTGTGTTAGGGCCACACCGGGTGACATCAGGTGAGCATTCCTGGATATGTGTTCAGAAATCGCTCCTAGATCCGGGGAATATATGGGGCATATGTCCATCCTGGGCAGCTGCGTACAAGGCGAATGCTTTACCTATGTGTTATTGCTCTGCCTTTAATGATCTTTTAAAATACACTATTTACATCTATAAGTGGTTATCCAAACTGAAGGAAGGCATGTGAACCAAATGACCCTAAGAAATGTTTCCAAATTATAAAACAGTGCTTTTGTAGGAAAAAAAGACAGCATCACAATATTTGACTGTCTTTCACAAAATACATATATTAATGGCATATAAGTATATATATAGTATAATTAAATATATAAGTATAAATACAAGTATTCAAAATCTCAGATAATATGAAAATTAATTGATGCAATTAAGTTAACATTGATCACCCATCAGAATAACTGTGAATGTGATAGGAAAGTGAATACTTGCCTGCATGCAGCCAAGTAAATGTGATCCCATTATCTGTTGAGCCCACCAGTTATGATTCCTGAGAATAGAGCCAGGAATAATCCTTGAGTACTTTGGGATGTGCCACACATACACACACACACACACACACACACACACACACACACACAAACACACACAAGAATGACAAAACAAAAAGAAAATGTTGATGAGAGCAAATAAATGGCTAGCACCTACAATTCTCTCAGAGGGCTAGAAATTATTACAATTTCTTTAGAATGTCATATCATCTACTAATGTTAGCTAAAAACATATGCATCACACAATAGTTCCATTACTTATATCTATATGATATACAACATAGATTTGTATTCATACAAAATGAACAATATATTTGTTTGGTTTTGGTTTTGGTTTTTGGGTCACACCGGCAGTGCTCAGGGGTTACTTCTGGCTCTATGCTCAGAAATTGCTCCTGGCAGCCTCGAGGGACCATATGGGATACCAGGATTCGAACCACTGTCCTTCTGCATCTAAGCAAACACTTTATTGCTGTGCTATCTCTCCAGCCCCGAACAATATATTCATAGGAATAATATTCCTAATATTCCCAATCTGGTAATAATCTTTATAGATTTCACAATAGAGTTGTACAGCACTTATATAAGTCAGTGTATGAACAAAGTCCATGAGTTTCATAAGCCTATTTGAAAGGAGTTAGACACGAAATACTTGCATGATTTCATTTGTATAAAATTTTAAAAACAGGCAAAGTCTATCATTAGAAATTCAGATCTATGCAATAAAATCTTACCAGTGGAATATTATTTTTTAACTTAATTATGAGGCTGATTTTGGAAGAAGAGAGATACATCACAAGAAAGGGAGGGAGACTCCTGATATAAGGGTAGACTAAAAATTATAGCTCTACATAGTAATATGTGTCTGATATCTAATATGCAATATTAACTCTGCATATAATTTCAAATAAAATATAAAAACCATATTAGCTTGTATATTTTACTTAAACTTGTTAATTTAAAATGTATATTTTGGAGGTGGGATGGTGACACAAGCCATAGGGCATTTGCCTTGCAGGCACTAACCTAGGATGGGTCACAGTTTGATCCCTTGGCATCCCAGGAGTGATTTCTGGGAACATAGACAGGAGTAACCCCTCAGCATCACTGGGTGTTGTCTAAAAAAGCAGAAAAAGAAAGATATATGTTTTTACTGATGTACTATTTTAAGAAACCTAACTAATAAAACTTTAATAAGTTTTGTTAAGCAACAAAATGAAAATGAAAAATTTGTCATGTGTTTGCTGTTTTGAACATTTCTGTGTCAAATTAAACAAGCTGTGTCATTTTGTTTTCACCTGTTTTATCTCATCTACTCTGGATATTAATTTAACATTTTATAATTTTCAAAACATTCTTATATATGTTGGAACTATGGGGATAATAGCTGCATAAATCAGTGGTCATTATTAAAGTACTTTACAAAGAAGTTACTCAAATTTTCTCTTGGAATTAAAGGAGACAAGCATACACAATTGAAATGGCAGAGCCATTGCTATTCAATCATAAGGCACTGCCTACAGTTATTTTCCAGTAGTAATTTAAAGAGAATTTTTCATCAAAATATTTCTGATTGTGCCAGCAAAAAAAACTTTATATTAAAAGTCTCTAAATATCTTAAAAGCATTATTTATTTTTCATCTATGCTGACTCATCATTTACCTGAAAAATGTTACCAAAAATACATACATGGACAATTTATAATAAACTGGAGAAATAGTACAGCAGGCAAGGCATTTTCCTGGTGTGCGACAAATCTTAGTTTAGTTCTAGTCCTTCACATCATCCCTTAAGCCCACCAGGAGAGTTCCCTGAGCTTTTTCATGTATGCCTCCCATTAAGATCCCAAAAAAGTATATGTGCAATATAAAACAAATGTTAAAGAAGAAAAATCTAGGGGCCCGGGAGATAGCATGGAGGTAAGGCATTTGCCTTTCATGCCAAAGGTCATCGGTTCGAATCCTGGTGCCCCATATGGTCCCCCGTGCCTGCCAGGAGCAATTTCTGAGCATGGAGCCAGGAGTAACCCCTGAGCACTGCTGGGTGTGACCCAAAAACCAAAAAAAAAAAAAAAGGAAGAAAAATCTAGAAATTACTGAGATAACTAATGTAGCTATAAAATTCTATTTTCATACTGAAAGTATATTGATGAATGTGAAGTTGAAATAGTTCGTTTCAAATTTTTCATGATTGCTGACATATAGTCAAAAATTTTTATAATTACTAAAGCATTGAGTTTTCTCTAGAGTAGACTATATATTAGAATACAAAGACTAATATGGATGAGCTAGTTAAGAATTAATTACTGTTGGGATGCACAGTAATGACTGGCTTATGTCACTGAGCAAATTATTTTCCCTAAACTCAATATTTTCTGTCAAATAAATTTTTATGGCAGGATAAGCAGTTAAGTCTTTCATATTTTATAGTTATTTTGTTTGGGGGCCACATCAGGTGGTACTCAGGGATTACTCCTGGCTCTGCGCTCAGAAATCACTCCTAGCTGGCTTGGGGGACCATTTGAGCTGCTGGGGATCAAATCCAGTTCTGTCCTGGGTCACCGTGTGTAAGGCAAATGCCCTACCACTGTGCTATCTCTCCAACCCCAAATCTTTCATATTCTTAATAATCTATTGTTTGATTAGTCCTTGGGTTAGTCAATGGTCAACAAAATCTTTGTGAGTTCCTGAGAGACATTAACTATTTTAGGTTTTACAAACTATATAGTTTCTGTGAAAACTACTCACTACAACAGTGTAGAGTGATAGAAGCTATAGATAATTCAGCACTAATTACACGACTGCCCTAGAAACATGTTTTTTAAAAGACAGTCTACTATTTAAATCTTGGATATTAGTTGGCCAGTTCTGACATATACTGACAATTATTAGTGTTTCTGTTTGCTTGTTTGTTTGTTTGGGGATAACACCTGGTAGTGCTCAGGGGTTACTCCTAGCTCTGCACCCAGAAATTACTTCTGGCAGTCTTGGGGGACCATGTGGAATGCTGAGGATCAAATCCAGGTTGACCACATGCAAGGCAAATTTCTTACTTGTAGTACTATTGCTCTGGGCCCTATTATAGTGTTTTGCCCAATACAGTTAAAATGAAATATAGGCCTAATTGTAAATAAAATTCATAGTTAAAAT
>PVKC010012842.1:0-23429 GCA_004027635.1 Crocidura indochinensis
TTTTGGCCCACAAATCCCAAAATATTTACTGATACTTTACAGAGAACTCTCATTTTCTTGTAACATATGATTGTCTCTTTATGGAAACATTTCCCTTTTATGATTCCTATAGATCAGAGAGTTTTTATAATATGTTTTTGGCCACACTCGGAGTAAGCTATGGGCTTATTCTTGGCATTATGCTCAGGAATCACTCCTGGTGGTGATTGGGGGAACCATATAAGGTGCTACAGTTGGTTATATACAAGGCAAGTACCCTGTCTGCTATAATAGTTCATATTTGAATTATGGAGAAACATTTTTCTCATAACATCCAGTTTATAAACGTTAATGAAGTAAAAAGTGATTGGTTTCATTTAACAGTTAATTTAACACTGAAAAGAACATCATATATCTTTATCCTGGCACTGCCACTTCCTATCTGTGAGATCTTAGTTAAACCCTCAAAGCCTCTGATTCTCCCTCTGTAGAACAGAGTAAGTGTTCTTACTCGACAGAATTGTGTGAATTATTTCAGATAATTTATGTGAATTATTTAGTACATTGCTTGGTGCACAATTAATGCCTTGTAACTAAGATTTCTTTTGAGTTTATGGATGTGCATATATTTGCTTTAAAAAAATTAAGGAGGGGCCCGGGAGATAGCATGGAGGTAAGGCACTTGCCTTTCATGCAAAAGGTCATCGGTTTGAATTCCGGTGCTCCATATGGTCCCCCGTGCCTGCCAGGAGCAATTTCTGAGCATGGAGCCAGGAGTATCCCCTGAGCACTGTCGGGTGTGACCCAAAAACCAAAAAAAAAAAAAAAAAATTAAAGAATGTTGGGACTGGAGAGATTTTTCCAGGAGTTAAGACACTGGATTTGCATTTTACTGACCACTGTTCAAATTCCTACCGTCACATTTGACCCCCAAGCACCTCTCTAGTCAGGAATCTCCAAGCACAACCAGTTTTGCCCATCCCCAATCAGTAAAATTTTAAGCCAATAAAAATTATAAGAACTATTTTTGGGGGAAGGCGGGGTGAATTGGTCCCCACCTGATAGTGTGAAGGGCTTACTTATGTTTCTGTACTGAGGAATCATACTTAGAGGACCTGGATGAGAAAGTGTAGAGGATACTGATACATGTACATGTGCTAATAAATTAGCAAGTGCCTTACTGCTGTTCTATCTCCTTGTCCCCAAGGATATTATATTTTTAGGTTAAAGTCCAACTGATGATTCTTAGACATATACACTTAAGAAAGAAAAATAAATACCAAGAAGTATATAATTGTAGAAGAAATTCATATTTGGACTCTAAAAGTTGCCTGCCAAAAAGTTGGGAAAGAGGGGACATAATGGTTTCACTGAACATGAAAGATGTAATATTTGCATAAAATTAAATGCTTGTTTTTATTTTCTAGGTCTACAACTCGAACAAAGACAGTCAGAGTGAAGGAAGTAAGTATGCTGCTTGGATACTTTTCTTTCTACTTAAAAAATATTTTTTGATTAAGGTACAGGTTAATCATAGTTTAGTTTCATGTATACAGTCTTCATTATCAGTCCCTCCACCAATGTTTCCTACCCCAGCCTGCCTCCTTTACAATTTTTTTGTTTATTTTGTTGTTGTTGTTTGGTTTTATACCTAACAACCATACCTAACAGTACTCAGAGCTTATTTCTGGCTTTGTCCTTAAAGGATCACTTCTGGCAGGACCCAGGGGGCTATCTGGGATCCTGGGGATTGAACCAGAGCTGGCCATTTGCAAGGCTAGCTGGATGATCCTTCTGGCTCCAGCAGATACATTTTTCAGTTTGGTTGGTGTAGTTTAGATCTCCTGCTTTTAGTTTTGTTAAGTATGTGGTTTAGACTTAAAATATCCCACACCTCTACCCCTGACCTTGCCCTTGTTACTTCCTGTATGCTTTTTATTACTTCTCTAGATTTTTTTCCCTTCCTGCCCTTACTATGCTCTATGGTTACGGACGGAAGATCTAGACCCTGTAAAGCCTTACAATTCCCTTTTTATGTTCTTCTGTACAACACAGATAGCTGAGATCATTCTTTGCTTGCCCGTCTTCTGACTTACTTTACTTAACACTATGTCTCCTAGTTCCATCAAAGTTACTACACATTGCATGATTTCATTGCTCTTTGTAGCTGTTTGGGGCTAGATTAGGATTCAAAAAGTTGCTATTCCACATCTGACCCACCAGGAGGTGCTGTAGACCTGTTAGGTGTGCCAGTTCTTTGGTGCAGCCTGAGAGTCTTGTACCCTCACTTCCCATCACAACCCAGGATGCTCAGTGAGCTTGACTGGCAAAACTATCACATCTTGCATTCGATAGCATGACATAGTACAAAGCAGCTTCAAGTGCATTATCTCTGGCAGTCTTAGGTTGTCTTGATCATGTAGCTCTAAACACCATTAAAAGTCACTGAGTCTGGGATCAGGAATATAATTCATTTGTAGAAAGCATACTTAACACATCTGAGACCATGTGTTTGGTCCCTGATACCACACACATACCAAAAAACAGCAGCAACACACAGATATTTCCCACTCCTCCCTTTTCCCAACCCCTGGTAATTTCAAAAACAGGAACTTGGTTCAATAATATCCTTCCTGCTCCCCAAGAGCCTTGTTGTGAGAGAAAATAAAATTGACTTTGCCTCCCTCCATTGTCATGCCCCAAGGATTGGAGAGACAATAACTATCTTAGTTATCTTAGCAGTCACTTGGTGACTGCTCTATGGAGAGGAAGAAATGGTGAATGCTGTCATATAATCATCACTTTCTGATTGGAGTGACTCTGGGCAGCCTCTGAAGACTGTTCAGTACATTTTCCCTTCTCCTGGCTCTGAGCTCTCTGGTTAATCATGATTTCCAAGGGCACCCATAACCTTGTAAAGATGATGGGATTAAAATGAAAGTGCAACTGCTAGAGTGTTTGATTATCTCCTTGGTGCATAGGATAAAAAAACAAATGCCTTTCAGGTTGCTGAATACAGAGGAAATCCTGTTCCCTGGCCTTGGATTGGTTTTGTAAAATCCATTTGGAAGAAAAGCTCTAGCAGTGTCAAAAAAAAAAAAAAACTCAGCAAAACAGTCCCTCTACAACGTAGGAAGAAAAATAAAATACCGTGACTTCATATTTGGATATGAAATTCATTGAGGATATTTTTTTTTATTCTTTTATTCTCTCCAACATAAAGATTCATATTTTATACAAAACATTAAATAATTTAAATTAATTTCTATAGGCCAGCAAAGAGGTCTTGAAAAGGAGGATTTTATTTTTTATCTAGACAGTATTCAAGAAAACAAATCATTATCCCTCTCCTTCATATATGATTATTTTTAAATGGTCTCTGTGAACATGGGCAAAATAACAATGGCACAACAATAATCATAGTGAAAGATTGTAGCCCCAGTAATGAGGAATGCTTGAGAAAGAATCTTTTTTTTTTGGTTTTTGGGCCACACCTGGTACACTTAGAAGTTTCTCCTGGCTATGTGCTAGAAATTGCTCCTAGCCCAGGGACAATATGGGATGCTGGGGATCAAACCAAGGCAAATGCCCTACCTGTGCTATCGATCCAGCCCCTTGAGAAAGAATCTTCAGGATAATATTTGTAGGATGATAAATCTCGGAACTGTCACTTAAGTCATTGTCTATTCAGAACAGATAATAAGTTTTTCTCCCCTCCCTGATAATATTTTTTAATAATAGTTTTTATTTTGACCAAAGTGGATTACAAATCATTCACAGTAAAATTTTAGGTATCTAGTGACATTGAATCAGGTGCATTCCCACCACCAATGTTGTGATCCCCTCCCCACCACCTTGTTCCCAGCATGCAACCCATATCCTCCTCCTTTGCTCCCTGGGCTGCTAGTATAAGTGGTCTCCTCTATGTCTAGCTTGTTGTAGACTGGATATTGATCCTGTTGTCGTAGGCTTTGGATTTGGTACCTAAGTCTGATGATTTTTTATTTCTACTCAATGTTCCTACGACTGTTTGGTCTTGATAATCCCCATTATTTCCCCCTCAGTTTGTAAGGCAGAACAAGATGGTTCAAGTTATGTGGTTCTGTTTGAAGGAAAATTAAGGGTGGGGGGCGCAAGAATCAAACAAGCAAAAAACGGAGGACCAGGACAGATAATATTAAGTTGGTCTAGCATGTACTCAACTATGAGAATGAGAAAACATATCTTGATATACAATTTCAAGAATACTACACTGGTTCTGCCATTCTTTGAGGGATCTGTGAAGATTAAAAAAAGTTTTTTTTCCTTTGAACCAATGACTTGTCCTAAAGAAATAGATGCAAGTTAAAAGCTATTTGTGCAATAAAGAAGTTATTGGAACATTAATAATAATAGCAAAGAATTGGGGACAATCAAAATGTTTAACAGGAAGCTGATTAAAAATATTATAGAGTCCCAAGAAAGAAGAGGGGTGGAGATAGTACAGAGGAAAAAACACACACTTTGCATGCAGCTGGCCTGGGTTCAATTCCCTGTAGCACACAGAGGACTGAATACATTGTCAGGAGTAAGCCCTGAGCACTGCTGAGTCTGACTCCAATGACATCAACCACTAAAATAAAAAAAAATGGGGAGGGGCAGATAATACTAGGATTTTAGAACTTGCCTTGCATTTAGCTGAATCTCATTCAATCTTCAGCACCACCGATGCTCTCCTTAGCACTGCCATGTGTGATTTCCTAGCATAGGAGTGATCCCTGAGCAACTCTGGGTATGACCTTCAAAAAGGGAAATAAACAAAAACCCAGAAGATTAGGAGGTGCTAGGTGATGCTGAGTGTAGAGCACCTGCTTTACAGGCATGAGACTAAAAGGTGAGTCTCCAGCATCACTCGTACTTCCATCCTACCTGCACTGCTTTTGTGATTTCTGGCCCATAATGAAATGCTGTTTTGGGTACACCAGAATGAGCATGATAGGAAAGGAAGTGGGGGAACTTTTTCACAAAAGGAATATCTACAAATATGGTAGAAAAGAAAATTATAAAATAATAATAAAGGGATCAAGGTAAATATACAGAAATGGTGCCCAAAATATATTGTTAATTGAGTATTTTCAATATCAGACTAGAGAACAGTAAACTTGATAAAATAATTTCTTTCACTTATCTAGAGAGAAAAGGAAAATATCTAGAAGTACAAATTTATCCTTTTTTTTTTTTTTTTTTTTTTTTTTTGGTTTTTGGTTTTTGGGTCACACCCGGCCACTCTCAGGGGTTACTCCTGGCTCTGTACTCAGAAATCGCTCCTGGCAGGCTGGGTGGTACCATATGGGATACCAAAATTTGAACCACCGCCTGTCCTGGATCAGCTGTTCACAGGCAAACACCCTACTGCTGTGCTATCTTTCTGGCCCCACAAATTTATTTTTAAATTTCTGTTCAGAATAGATGATTATTAGGAGATACAGAGAGACTTAAATACTTATCTGTACTTTGAATTGCCTACAGTGAGCCTATATTTTGTATTAGTAATAGTTGTTAATAGCATTTGTTGTCTAATAGATTTCAGAGATACTTTTTTTCACATTAATTTATGTATTTGCTTGCAACTCTGAGATAGACACTTCTGACCTACAGTTTAGATTAGACAATTGAGGCTAGTGAGGCCAACGAGCTCGGTTTAATATCTGAGTTCTACTTCTAAAGATGTTTATATTTGTAAAAAAAAATAAAAACTACAATGATATTCTAGCTGATTAAGAAAGTACTAAAATCAATTATGAGTCTAATGTTTCTTCAATTGCTTGCCCTTTCATTTAGCAAGTAGGATAGAAAAAAATGGATAAAAATGTTGACCTTTTTTCAGGAGCAGTTTTAACAAAACTGATTTTCTAGGGTATGATTTTTGTATTAGAGATTTTATTTGCTTGCTTACAGACTATCAGGTTCTGTCTTTGTGAGTTGGTGCTTCTTCATCTCTTTGGATAGATTCCCTTTTGAACATCATGCAAAGTCTTCTTCCCTGCTCTTTCAAAGAGGTTGTAAATTTCTTCTCTCTGAATGACAATCATCTGTAGAAAGTCTCATCACGACTCTTCCAGAGGCTTATGCTCTACAGGGTGGCAGTATTATTACCCAGTGTCTGCAGTCTCTGCACTGTCTCTCTGCACTATGATCACTGAAATTCATATAAAAAGGAGACATCAGTCTGGTGTGAATTGAAGAGCTGTTCATTGCTCTTTTCATCTTTAATATCCAAATTTCAAATGCCTGGTATTTTCTTTCTAGAAAATTGCCAACATTTTGCCACTAGTTTGGTATACTTCAGTGATAAAGTATAAATTTTTGAAATTCTTGTCACTGGCAGAAGTGGTTTTGGCTCTCTAATTTTTTTCTCCCCTGAGAAATTAATTACATCATTGTCCATAATTGCCCTTTAAGAATATAGAGTACAGGACTCTGTTTCAACCAAGGCCCCTTCCCTCTTTCTACCCTCTGTGGCACCCTTTGCCATCTTAGTTCGTGTCTTTTGGATTTGCTCATTCTGTTTTTCCTATCTTTGGCTGCCCTTGTGATATTTTTTCTTCACAGGCTCTGTGAGAGAAAATGCTTATCATACTCCTTCAGAATGAGCCCAGCTCAGAAGCAGGGTATGAAGCCAGAAAAAAATGGTCTCTTCTGGGCCAGAGTGATAGTGCAGTGCATTAGTAGGGCGTTTGCCTTGTGCATGGCCAATCCAGGACAGACCTTGGTTTGATCCCTGGCATTCCATATGGTCCCCCAAGCCAGGCGCGATTTCTGAGTGGCTAGCCAGGAGTAGCCCTGGAGCATCACCAGATGTGGACTAAGCCCACCCCCCCCAAAAAAAAGGGTCTCTTCTCAGTGCAGGCATTTATCTTGTGGTCCTACCTGAAAGACAGATGGAAAGCTGCGAAGGTGGAAGAGGGGATGTACCAGTCCTGTGCAAGAGAGCAAGGGAAGAACAGGCTTATGTGAGTTGGTGCAATTCAAGTTTATACTTTTCAGTAATAAATGTCACTGCCTTCTCACTCTAAACAGATTAGCTTGTTTACAGAAATGTTGCTCTCCCACAGCTTCTCCAGCTGTTGGGAACTCTGAAGGTTGACAGACTGCGACAGAGGGGTGCCAGCTCCCATTTTTTTACTTCCTTTTGCCACTTCTATTAGAGTGAATTTTAGTTCAAATTTCAAAGATGCATTTGATTATTTCAGAGGACTGTGTTGGCATTGACCCTGGTGTAGCTTCCAGCATGGTTGAGGACCAAACTCAGTGCTTATTGATGATTTGACTTTTCCAGAGTATAGTGCAGTGTTGACTCTGTTTCCCACTTGTTAACATATACCTGTCTGCTATTGCTTGAACCTTTTAGTAGATTTAACTGCAGTAGATTTAACCTGTCACTCTTGATTCAATTAATCCTTTCAGAGTTCCTAAGGATCTATAGCTCTGGGCTATGTAAATATGAAGGAATAAGGACACCCCACATTAGGGCATGCTCACTTCTGCTTTTAATGAGTATATGATCTAATGCTTGGGCCACTGGAATATAAGAGACAAATGGCCCAGTCATGTGTGGGTGTGTGCAGTATTCATCTGTCTCTACCCAGTGCACAGACAAAATGCTCAGAACCCACTGGGAATTAATGGACTTCCATCTTGGCTAGGAAATCTTGAAAATGAAAACCTTTCCTCCACAAAATGATACTCCTCAAAAGTAGCAAATATTACTTCCTTTTTGCTTCCCAGTTCTAATCCATTTCTTCCAGTTTTTAATCTAGAACTTTCCTAAAACAACTCTGCATTTGTATAGTGCTCTAAAACATACTGTAATTTACCACTTGTCATTCATACTGGCTAGTGGGGAGAAGAGAATTCGCTAAGTTGGAATTAGTATCTGGCAGGTCTACATATTCGATCTGAAACTCTCTCCTAAGTAGTAGTTTAGAAGATGTGTACTTTTGCTTGTTATTATATATTATATATATTATATTATTATATATTAGTAATTCATTGTGGAATATTAAAGATTTACAGCATTAATATTCAGAAATTTAATAAAAATCATATATACCACTCAGATATTTCGTTCTTGCTTTTCTCATGATGTTGCCTATGTATTTTGTTAACATAAGCACATATTTTGACTTAATTGGTTTATGTTGAATATATTTGCTTGCATTGAGTTAAGATATTAACATTTTCATGCATCTTGAAAATTGTTTAGAAATATTATTTACAGGGGCAGGAGTGATAGCACAGAGGATAGGGCATTTGCTTGCATCAGATGACTGGGGTTTGATCCGCAGCATTCCATCTAGTCCTACTGCCAGGAGTGATTTCTGAGTGCAGAGCCAGGAGTAACCCCTGAGCACATCTGGGTATGGCCTAAAAACAAACAAACAAAAGAAATATTATTTGGGGCCGGAGAGATAGCTTGGAGGTAGGGTATTTGCCTTGCATGCAGAAGGACGGCGGTTCGAATCCCAGCATCTCATGTGGTCCCTCGAGCCTGTCAGGAGTGATTTCTGAGCAGAGAGTCAGGAGTAACCATTGAGTGCTGCCGGGTGTGACCCCCCCCCCCAAAAAAAATATTTATAATGGTTATTTCACAACTGGTAAGAGATAGAGTCCTAATTGATAGAACCATTTCTTATCATTGGTCTTGAAATGTTTTTTCCAGGTTTTAGTGACTATGAATAGCATGGTTAAGTTTTTATTGGATAATTAACTGTGGCTTGTGACTGCTGCCTGATTGGAGAGAATTGTGTCCAGGGAGCAGGTTATAGGCATAGTGGAGGTCAGCATTTTGGTGCATTGCTGTAGAGTTGAGGGTTGGTGCTGAACTTCTAAGATGCCATTTCCTTTTCTGGAAAATGGAGATATTGAAAAAGAACTAACCTCATGAAGTTTCCATGAGGATTTAAAGTTCAACACTGTATCTGGCACATTAGCTAATATTTACCTGTTTCTTGTTGGTTCTTATCCTTCACTTTATCTAAGTCAGTGGCACTTCTTGTGTGTGTTTGACGTAGGAGGTTGAATGGCAGCAGTCTGGGTGTTCATTTCATCTTTCTGGCTGTGTTTCTCAAAGTGGGACATGCCACCTTTCTGTGCCACCTTTTTTGGTGGTACTCAGTATCATTTAAAATAGCACCAGGTGGACATCTTAACTCACTATTAATATATTCTTTTGTTTACTTAAATTTTTTATAAACTTTTTGTTGTTGTTTAGATGACATGGGCATAGTAATATTAATGCTTTTGGTTTTGATGTATTGTTACTTCCACTAAAGTGCCCAGGACCCTCTACCACTGTCTTTATGTTACTTCTAGTCAACCTGTTTATTCCCAGTTCCCTGCCTGCTTGGTAATCTCAGTTTTGTAATCTAATTACCAAGGGTTTGTTACTGTTCAGTGCCGCCTATTCCCTTGTTTTGCTTCTCTAGATACCATGGCTCAGTGAGATCATCCAGTACTTATTCTTTTCCCAACTTATTTCTGTTACCATGTTCTAACCAACCTGAAACAAACTGCAAAATTTAATATTTTTTCATAGCCATATCGTATTCTAATGTGTACTTTGACTATAGTTTCTCTATCCATCCATCTGTTGTTGGACAGTTGGGTATTTCTTTATCCTGACTTTTGTGCTGCAATGAGCATAGGAGGACACATCTTTTGGGGTTAATGTTTTTGCATTTTGTGAGGAGAGATGAAAAGAAATGGAATTTGAGTCTGAATAAGATTAGGAAGCTCTAACCTTACATTTTTGAGGCATCTTCTACTGTTTTACATAGAAGTGGAACAAGATGATATTCCCAGAAAAAGAGAAAGAGAATTCCTTTTTTGCTGTATCTTCTCCAATACTGCTTGTTTCCAGCTTGTTTTGTTTTGTTTTGTTTTGTTTTGTTTTGGTGTTATATTCCAATCAACTAGTTTATTATTTAATGTATACTAGTACTGTGGAGGGAAAGTACATATAAGTTCCCTTGTTTCCTAAATGTTAATGCTGAGCACAGGACTCTGCTTTTTTCAGTAAAAAAGCCAAATAGTAGATGTTTTACCTTTTACAGTATTCCACTCTCCCATCATAATGTGGAAGTAGCTCTAGAGAATACAAAATTGAGTGTGTGGGGGCATTAATCATGTAAGATTACTTATAAAACAGGCAACAGTGAATTTGCTCCAGGCACTAAAAGTTAGTTAACCATAATTTTATTTCAGTATCAGTCCCCCCCCCCTTTTCATGGTACTGAAGATTTCAATCCTCATCTTTCATATTTGTGCAGTCTGTGCTGTATCACTGAGTTATGACTCCAATGATTTTTTTTATTAAAATTTATTTAAGACACCTTGGGAAAGATTCAGATGGTATGTCAATGGTTGTCATTAGCAGAAACTCATAACCATTGAGTTTGCATTATAAGCAAGCAGGTTTAGAGGAACGGGTGGCACAGTGAAGCAGTAGTAGAGCTATATTTAAACTCAAATCTGCCTCATTTCCAGTATCAATTTCATACCCCCACACCGTTGTTATGCATGATTATTTTATTATTATTATTGTTGTTGTTGTTGTTGTTTTTGCTCATCCTGTTGCTATGTGGCTAGCCCATTAGGAGTGGGAAGGAGTTTCATCATCAGCTCCCAATACCTAACTAATCTTGCTCTTTGGTTTTGAGGGACCCCAATATTCATACTTGGCTAGCCCCCTCAAGGGAACCACCATTGGCTCCACAGAGGATTGCATCATGCTGTAAAACTAGAGTCAGATTCCAGGAACTCCATTTCTCACTCCCCATCTCATGTGTATGATAGCACAGCACAATGACAACAGTGCTATTTACATTGTTCCCATTGCATGAACTCATTATTTTTCAGGTCATCGTTCAGATCCAGTGTTGGATGGGATTGCATATTTTCTGTCATGGGATGAGATTGAGGGTCATTAGGAGAGAGCGAGGACATGCCTTTGCTCCATTTGTCCACAGCCCTGTCCAGGACTTGTGCAACATTTCTTCTGCCCTTAATCTGCAAAACAGAAAGAGATATTTGGTTTTAAATAGCCAAGAAAAGTCTTGATGAAATGGAAATGGATGGGTTGCTGTGTTTAAATGATTCTAAAACCTTCAGCCATTACTCATTGACCAAGAGTCCTAGGAAACATCAAAGGGGATAGAGAAGAGGATTTGTCTTTTCCTACTGCTTCCAGTCAGGTTTGGACTTTCGCAGTTAGAACAAGATGCATGCAGAGGCTGTCACTGGTAACCAGGATCTCTATGGGATCAGAGCCATCCAGTGGCTGCCAGGTCATGTCTGGTTGGTTAGCTTATAAATAGAACATTTCCCCTTTTAAACCTGAGAAGGATGGACAGTATTAATGAGCATGGTGGCCCACTCTCTGTGCTGGTCCATGAGCTAGTCAGTTGAGGGCACTTCCTCTTCTAACTTTCCATCCACCCCAGACCCAGGCAGACCCTCACACCCTCCCTTGAGTGCATTTTGTTCCAGCTGCTCCACAACTTGCATGGCCCTTCACCCTTCTCTCCTTTCCTCTCTCTTCTGTGCCATGGCAGGTTTCTCTGGCCACCACTTTGGTCTTCCAAGTCGTAGTCAGGCGAGATGGTGTAATTCTAGCTTGCCTAAGTGCTGACTTTCCACACCTCTCTTTTCATTATGACTTTGCACACAACACAGTTGCTGTGGCCTATGTTGTGCCCAAAATATATTTAGTTGAGCAGTAACACCCCAGTTTGAGAATAGCTTGGGCTGAGGCGGGGCTGAGGACTAACAAAAAAGGAAGGATCAGGAATAGATTGTTTTCTTGGAGGCTTATTATCCAGGCTTACAGCTATTGAGTATATTATGAGTCTTCATGCCCTAAGGATAGAATTTTCAGGTGATGGTGCACCTTGAATCTCCTAGGGCAAACAGGATTTCTTTCCTAAATGACACTTAAATATATCCTTGCCTGAAGCCAACTATTGGACTGACGGGTGCAGACAGTGTGAGACTTTTACAGTGGCCTGATATCCCCCTTTCCTTCAGTGGTGTGGGTGCTATGCTTACAGAGGCCACAGCCTGGCAGGTGTGAGCAGCCACTTTGCATCTTAGCTTCGGTTTTAGCCAGGGAACATTGAGCAGGTCCCTGGCTGCATCCTTCACTCAAAAGTCCAGTGTAGACAGTTGTTGAGGCAGAGTCTGGGTGGTTCCCCCCCCCCCATTTTCTACCAATTGCAGGCTTTCATTATTTCTTGAGCACAGATTATTGACTGGAGAGCATGCTCAGTGTTTCATGTACCTTCATGTTCTTTGATCCGTGTGAGAATCTTATGAAATAGAGTATTACTAACCCTGTTTACATAGAAGGCTTCCTTCTAAGTGCAGACTTGAGCCATTTCACCATCATTCCTTCCTGCCCTAAGCAGAGTGTTCAGAATGTACCACTCACACTTGACATGCAATATTTAGTAGGGGCTGCCCACTATATTTCCCTTAGTGGGGATGGTATAAAGTAATGATTGTAGGGTTTTATTGCATAATGTTCACTGTGTGTCTGGTAAGATTCACACAATCGATCTTAGCTTCTTGTAACCATGGGAAATTAGATTCTCAATCACTTGGTTTCTTTACCTGTCAGATGAATATAGTTTCAATCGTGATTGTCTGTTGAGAGAATTGAATGAGATTGGAATAGAAATTCTCAGTTCAGGGGTACCTGCAGTTCTTTTGATCTATTACATAGTCATGATTCAACGACAAAGCTATTTTATACAGGACCATTTCTTCAGTGTTTCTTAGTTTGTCTTAACAAACATAGCCCAGTTGATTTTTTTCAGCACTTGATCATACAGATGAAAAGGATTTGAGAGGCCATGTTATTCATGATTTTAGGTTTAGACTTTAGATCTCTGTTCTGGGTGCCATCTATTTCCCTTGCACTTTTGTACCTCAGAGTTTGTTGCAGCCAGAAAACTGCTCCTACTGCAACTAGGACAGACCAACTTGAGAAGACAGGTAGGTAAAGAAAAGAGAGGTATCTAGATGGCAAAGGTGGTTTTGTTTTTCTGCTTGGAACGTGTCCACCTTCAGAACACTGGTGACCTCTTTTGGTTGAGTGATCAGTTCACAATCAACCAAGCCTCAAATCAGAAAGGAACTGAAGCTCCTGGATTGTCATTCATTCTCAGCATTCATCTTATGCTGCAGACAATTGATCCTGGTTGGCACTACTAGGAGGTATATTCAATGTTACCTATTGACATCTGTACAGACTTGGAAAGTTAAGATGCATCAGGTGATAGCAGATTTCAGAACTGTTAAGAAACACTTACTCCTACATACTGATCTTCAGTTCTTAGCTTATTTTACACAAGGACCCAAATGCTGCCACTGTAGCTGCATTTGTCTTGCCAAAAATTAGAACACTTGTTTTGTTTTCAAACCACACCCATTGATTGATACGCAGAACTGACTTACTCTTGGCTCTGCACTTAGGCATCTGACAATGCTGGGGTACCATATGGGATGCCAGGGATCAAACATGGGTCAGCATTGTGCAAGGCAACCTCTTCCTACTGTATTCTCACTCTGGCCCAAGAATAGGAGCATTTTTACAGTTGAGAGTATTCCTTGACACAGGTGAAAATCTGGTAGGTTTCTTTCAGTTCAAACAGGCTTATTTCTCTTTTCCTGTGCTTGTTTTACTTTTTATCCTGTGTGTGTCCCCAGAAACCATGGGGAAGAAATAGGAGTCTGTGTAATCTGGTAGACTAGGGAAGATAATTCAGATTGTTAGTTTTCAAGCTTAGCGACAAAAGATGAATGTGGTCCCTGCCAATCCCTTTTGTGTTTGTGCTTCTAACAACATAGCCCCCGAATCATAGAAGGTACCAATGTCTTGATGTGCGCAGAACTACAGATGATGTGAAATCCTGATATAGGCCATCTCTTCTGTATTTATTGGTTTTAGGCATCTCTGTTGGTAAAAGTGGGGATTATATTTGTTCTTTCATTCGGGAAATATTTAGTGAAGCTACAGTCATGAATAAGGCCAATAAAGTCCCTGCTCTCATGATAATACTGTCAAGAGAAACAGATAGGAACCAGTAAGCAAGTAAACAAAAATAAACTTTCAGGTGGACAGAGAACACTAAAGAATTAGGGAATAATGGAGTAATGAGTAGGTGCTTTAGGTGCTAGAAATGGAAAGGACCCTTTTGAGCAGGTGACATTTGAAGAGAAACCAGGAAGGAGTGAGGCACACTAGGAACTGGACAAAGAAATAGAATGTGCCAAGACCTCAGTGGTAGAGGGAATAAAGTAGTTATGTTTAGAATTCCAGGAATGACCATTGTGCCTAGTTTAGGGTGACCATTGGGAAATGGGTCAGGTACTCTGGGAAGATAGGGCTTAGGGGTAGGACCAGCAAGGTTGTATTCTAAGCATCAGGAAAAAAATCTACAGAGTTTTGTGATAGTAAGTCAATGTATATTTCTAAAAGATGACAGCTTATAGACAATCAACTATAGGGGACAAGTAGATACAGTTGGGGGTAATTGTAAACAGTTCTGGCAGAAGATAATATTGGCTCAAATCAACATTTTAAAAATAAAGATGTCGAGGATAATTGGATTCTGGAATGTGTTTTTACATCATTATTGATGGGATAAAGCAAAGGCTTTAATAGATGCTAGAGAAAACAAGGAATCTATGATAACTATTTGAACTGGACAGGCTTTTTATTTTTGGTTTTGGTTTTTGTTTTGGGGTCACACCTGGTGGCACTCAGGGATTACTCCTGGCTCTGGACTCAGAAATTGCTACTGGCAGGCTTGGGTGACCATATGGGATGCTGGGGATTGAACAATCATCCATCCTGGGTCAGCTGTGTGCAAGGCAAATGCCCTACCACTGTGTGATATATCTCTTCTGCATCCAGGACAGTCTTTTTTATTGATCTAATAATATTGGTAGCTTTGTCTTGTCCTTTCAGCATGGTTGAATTTAGTGCCTGAGGCATACTAGGCACCTGTTCCAAATATGTTATTTGTGTATCACCTTTTTCTTTTTACAATTTCAAATATATATATATATATATATATATATATATATATACTTTGTTCTTTTCGCTTTTTTAAATAATATTTTATTTATACACATTGTGTGTATCACCTTTAAGATAATTTTAATACATACTATAGTACTAGCAATATCTATCCCCTCCCAGCCAGTTTACTTTTTACCTTAAAAAAATTTCATGCTGGGGCAGTGGTAAAATAAAATCATGCTTTCTGGGATGAACTGGTAAACTTCTAATATGCGTTAAAGTAAATATACAGCTAGTAAAGACATTTGTGAACCATTTGGAACCATTTCATCAGTGACGTAAATCAACTTCACAGAATAACATATATAGCACTGATGAAGCATTAATATGAGATGAAAACATGGTTTAGATATATTAGCAACTAAGAATCTAGAATCATTTTATTTTGTCTTTAGTGATAGTGATTTTTGTTTGTAGTTTAACACAGGACTTACTTAATTATGATTTTTATAACTACTGAATCATAACTTATGATAGGAGGATACCCAGATGGGTTTGAGCATGTTCAATGATCAGTGTGGACTCTGACCATGGACAATTAAGAGGACACCCAGAATCTGCATTGCAACAAGCTTTTCTTGTCCACAGTGTTGAGAACTACTAAGAGGGTAGAATGGGCAGGAGCTAAAGATTGTGCTTCTCAGCTGGTGGACCTTTCTGACTTGTCATTGAGAATCAAAAGAATATGAATCCTACCACTTCCTGACAACATAATTGTTGAGAAGTTCTTTAATCTTGTCTGTGGCAATGCTTAAAAGGCAAGTCAATGATGATCTTGTAAATTTATGTACCTAGTCCAGAGTGACACATCTGCTCACTAAGTGCTGCTATTGCTGTCATCCTTGTGGCCAGTTAACACGTCAAGCCTGGCTTTTCTCATTGTAAAAATGTAATAGATGTGTTGGAAAAATCCAATAAACCACGATTTATTAACTTATTCTGTTAAAGGGAATGATCTCCCTTCATCATGCTCATTAGAGTGGCAACAATAAGTTTTTAGCAAGAATTATGATCCCATAGGATTACAGGAAGGTGTATATGAATTTGGGTGTGAAAACTATCTCATCAACTGGAAAGTTTGGTTCCAATATTCTAGTAAAAATATCCTAGTTTTATTATAGTAGTTTATTGTAGTAGTTTAATAATTATAGTATTTTATTGATAATAGTTTAGTAATTCCAATATTCTGAGACAGCATAATATTTAGTATTCTGAAACAGCATAATACTTAGTATAATGGTAATGACCTTTCATTGAATACCCAAAAATTCCCAATTACAGCACATTTCTCTGGATTGAACACCTTGGAAGGTAAATCTTAGAGCATTGAAATGCCTTGCCTAAGTTCATACCCAGCCAGAAGCACAGAACCAGGATTCTAGTCCAGATCTGCTGGCTTTAAAGTTTATCATTGTCTTTCTACAACACGCTAATTGTGTCTGTGTGATTTTAGTCAGTGTTGAAGTTACTTCACAATGTCTAAAGACATACTTGACAGAAGGTAAGGCAGTAGAGGTTGGGCAAAAGATCTGTGGAAATTGATTTTGGGTTAAAAATTAACTATTGTCTATCCCCAGAGCAGAGAATTCATATCTGAATAACTAATAATTGGTCAACTTCTCTGACCCCCATCTTCTCCTACTCTCAGCTGGCTTCTCCCGAGAGTGGCACCATGAAGACATTTTCTCAGGAGCCATAGCCAGAGAGTTCTGGCAACAGTAGAACTCCACATGATTTGGAGAAAGGGTGTGAGCTGCTCTGAGTATGTGAGTCAATTGGAAATCGATTGTCCAGGTGGATTTTATATTCAATTTACTATGGATGTTTTTCTTCATGCCTCTTTATGGTGCTGAAATTGATTAAATTCAGAATGAGTGAGGCAGGCCAGACTCAAAGAGCAAATGGTATTGGGAATTTGAGTAAATTTCTGTGGTTAGAACAGGCTCGTGGAGCTCTCATGAAGTGATGGCCAGTTCACAATAACTTCAAACAAGTACCCACATTAGACATGGGGTACCTCTCAGTTCTCTTTTTATGCAAACATTCAGTACTTGCAGTCAATTCATTTTATTCTACTTAAACATAAAACAAAATGCCCCTAACTTGACCAGTTTTGTTTTTGTTGTCATTTGTTTGATCCCAGGAAAGCAGAGTCCATTTCCTGAGGAGAGGTATGGAAGGTGGAGAAAAGCCTATTGTGCACCAGTTTCAGAACATGTTTATTCTGATGAGTGTTGGGATGAAGTTGGTGGATCAATTCTTTACCCTTGGAAAAGGATTGACCCCTGAAGAACTATAGAATTTCCAGGATGTAGGCACGTGATAACTTTGGATATATTCTAGAGCAGATGTTTTTAATCTGCTGGCCCATGAACACTGCCAGGTGCCGTTATGTAAAATTATTTGTCTATAGTATTGCTAATGCAGACTGTGTTGTTTAATCCTTTTCATATATGGGAAGGTACCTAGTAATCAAAATTGATGATTTAGCTACTTCTTGACTGATTTCTTGGTTTTCTAAGTCCTGAGAACTGGAGTGGACAACAGTTAGGGCAGTGATTTCAGAAAATGACTCCTGATCTGAGGAATTACATCTCTCAGGTAGCATAAAGCTCCAGGGGAGAATGCTCTTGTTTTCTAGAGCCTTCATTGATTATCTTGTCTGAGTAGATGGTCTGATTAGTGTAATATGGAAGAACTATCTCTTCTCCTAAAGTCAAAGAGTCATGCTACATACAATGATGACAATACCTCTGAGGATAAGCAAAGGATATCTCAAAATATCCAAGAAAACACAGGTTTGCTTTCGTCCCCTGTCTTTCATATGGCTTGTATAGCTTTTGTTTTTCCTTTCTGTCTCAGTTATTCTGGGGGCCATATGGATAGGTAGTAGTAGCTCTTTGCATTGATACAGGAGGAAAGTGGTTAGATCAGGCATTCATTTTGTTATTTAACCTTTATGTACACATAAAGGATAAAAAATATGGTAAGGAGATTAAGTAACTCATAGTCTCATTGGAGTCACATTTGTTGGAATTTGAAAGGACATTTCATCTACATACTGCTCCTCAGGAACTCTCACCACTGAGAGATTATTTCAGTCACCAGTTGACCTATTCACACATTTAAAAATCAGAGAGGTTGCACAAATTGAAAGTTACATGTTTCCACTTCATTTCTATCACTCTAACAGTCTGGAGAGACATATGGGGATTGAACTATGTTAGGGTAAGTGTTAAGGATTTGGATTCTTGTAAGAACAGCAGAGCAGAGCACAAAGAGTTTTAACGGGGAGGTAACACATAATTCCTGTTATTCTCACAAGAGTACAAGGTAGGGATTAATTGGAAAGAGCCAGAGGAGTGTAAAGAGGCCAGTTACGTGGTGATTGTAGCAAGTTCAAGTAGCAAATAATAGAGGCCAGAACCAGGACCTCTGTGGGAAAGATGAGGAGGACTAGATCAAATGGAGAGAATCTAGGAGATAAAATTGAGGAACTCGATGCTCATTTAGATAAAATGGCTGGAAAAGAAAGTCATGCTAAGATCAAAACCTTACCACCTACACACCTTTTTTGAAATTTTTTAATTTTTAACAATCTCAGTTGAGAAAGTATGTCAGTGAAGAAGTGGAAGAATATGACATCAATGGTTATGTTAAATTTTTTTCTGTCTACGTGGCCCACCAGTCATCATCTTTTAGACAAGAAAATTATTTGAACTTTGTAGCATGTGCTTTTTCAAGCCCTTTGCCATAATGACAGTTTCTAGACTCAGTAGTGTGAACCTCCACAGTCTGCCAGACAGCCGCCTCCTACTTATGGTTTTGTCAATTCACCTCTCCAGCGTCCTTCTGAACAAATGGGTCTGTGTGAACTCCAAGCTTCTCCTCTCTGTAGAGGAAGCTGAAGAAACAAGGCCTCAAAAGTTGGGAAATGGAACTTTAGAGGATTACACATTTCTTGCTTGGCAGGTCATCCTGGGTATTCAGTGCCAACTTCATGAATATTCATTCTACAGTGACTGTTTGGATTCTCTAGATGCTAGGCCTGGACAGAACTGAACTTGAGCTGAGGTATCAAGAGAAGCCAGTGCAGGCTTTACCCCTGCAGAATGGTGTGTGTCTGCCCCAGAGCTGCTGATCCTGCAACAACTCATTTTAAGTCAAATTAAGGGAATAAAGCAAGCCTCGTAGATATTTAATGAGAGATTATTTCTGGAGATTATAAGGATACAGAAATTGCTTATAAATCCCTGACCTTTTCTGAGCCTGGGCTCAGTGAAAGAGCTGAATCACCTGCTCTAGGAGATTAAGGGCAGCCTCCTCCATCTGGCCGGGTACTCGGGCCTTTTCTGTGATTAGCAAACTTGGCTCTGTGGGGACAGTGCCCTGATGCTTTCGGTGGGAACTCACTTTAAGTGCTTTCCATGAACTTAGATTATGCATCTGCTGGGCAGAGATCAGAACTAATAATTTGGTTATGTAAGCCAGCAGTCTCTTTCATATTAGTGTTACCTGATACACATTAAATAATGAAGCAGTTGGTAATCATTAGTGACCTAATCATCACATCAAGCAGGAAACAAGTTGATGAAAGTAGTAGTCAGTTGTGTGTGTGTGTGTGTGTGTGTGTGTGCGTGCGCGTGTGCGCGCGTGTCTGTGTGCCTGCATGAACGTGTGTAGCTGAGACAGAAACAAGACCGTTAAAGGGGCAGAACTAGGGCAGTAGGCATTGTAAAAACTTGTTCCATTTTTTAAATTTACCATAACTATTGTTAAGCTGTATTTCTTAAGTTACTTGTTGAGGAAAACTAGTAGGAATTAGCAGGGAGGGTTTGGGCCCACATCTAGCAGTACTTGGCTTTGTGCTCAGGTGACTTCTAACAGTGTTCAGTGCCAGGATCAAATAGAGTTAACTATATATGCAAGGCAAGTGCCTTCATCCCTTATTATTTCGCTAGTCCCCCTTTAACATAATTTTATGTTTGTATGCTCTAATAATTATCAATGTGCAACTTGAACACTGTTCTTAATTGGGATTCTGTGTCCTGAAATACTGTTAAAATTGTTTTTCAAGCACAGAATTCCAACACCAGACCCTTCACCAATGTGCCCACTTCTCTTTCCCAAAAAACCCAAAACGTCTCCCTCCAACTCAACTGTATGGATCAATTCTCCATTATCCTGCTTTGGGACCTTTTTGCTCCCTTGCTGTATATATTTAAAGTCCACATGTGAGGGCAACTAGAATGCCTTAGAGGCTTTTAATAGGATTTATTATGAAAATATGTAAATGTTACATACATTTTAACTTAGCTAATATATGGTTCATGCACAAGGAATAAGGCTTTATGTGTAACATCTCTATAATATTTAATAAAAGGATGTTGTTGATTTAAAACAAATTTGGAGAACTTCTGCTCATAGGAAAACCAAAGAAGAAATTTTAACTCAGAATTTGGGGATGGGAAGAAATGCTTTGTCATTTGTCAGAGAAAGCAATCATTGTTAATGTTGGTTGATGGATTTCATTTTCTGTATATACTTTAGAGGCTCCATTTTATCATTTTCCATTAGCTGTCACTTATCTAGAAGAAAAAAAATCCAGCCTTTTCCAGTTCTACAAGAAAAATTTCAAGGACTTTGCCTCTGCAGAGTTATAGTTAGCTCTGTCCTTATTTTTCTGTGCTCTTTGGGTTTATGAACATACATCTTCTGACTGTTAGAGTTATCATTGTCATCTGTGCAGTTATTTCACATTTTCTAATGAGCATTCATTAGGTAAGGAAGTAAAAAGAGTCTGTCCAGGATAAAAGTGCACTAATGCTTCACAGAACAAGAACTGCATCCACAAAACTACTTTTAAAGTTTCCAGCATTAGAATTAGTCCCCACAGCTCTCCAGAGCACTATACAAAATGACACTTAATTTTCTTTCACACTTCTTGACTTTTTCACCTCCATGAAAGTATCCTTGTAAGCATACCTTACAAGACAAACTAAAAGGCTTCAACTAACTATTGAATCACAGTTGTAAACATTTTGGAAATCTCTTTAAGTACAAAAAATAATTTCACCTCTGACAAATGCTTTCCAGTAAGCTTGAGTATGACTACGGTACAAAGGAATGAAAAATCCTCCTCTGCAGATGAAAAAGTGTCCAACATCATTAGTCATTAGGGAAATGCAAATAGAAAACACAATGAGATACCATTTCACATCCACGAAAATGACTGTAATCAAAAGGACAGTAACAAATGCAAATGCTTGAAAAAGATGAAGAATTTGAATTAGAACCTTTCTGCATTGCTAGTGTGATGTAAAATGGTGTTGTATCTCAGAAAGCAGTTTGGCAGTTACTTCAAAAGCTAAGCACACTTATATCACCCAACAATTCAATTCCTTGTAATATCCTGAAGAGTAGTGAAGAAGAGCTGCCTTTGGCTCTGTGTTTGGGGGGTGGAGTTGTACATTCTGAGTATTGCTCTGGGGATTGATTGAATCAGGGTCTCCTGCATACAGAGGATGAGCTCAGCTCATTGATCTATCTCCCTACCCCCAATCTATTCTTTAAAATCACCACACAAGCCTTAGTTTAGGGTAACAAACTCCAGAATGAATTTTGATGATTTTTCTGCTTTGGCAATTTAGGAATTGATTTTATACTGTGGGGAAATTTTGATGTTATATATTTTGAGTAGTATTAGTGAATTTTGAAGCAGGAGAAATGCCCCTCTTCTGGTTTGCCACACAAATTGTTTTCTCTGCCTGAGTTCACCTCCTCAGAGAGCTTCTTTGTTTTCATTTTCTTCCCAGTTTTTTTTTTTTTCAATTTAAAAAAATTTACTTGCTAAAGATTTGACTTCTCTTTAATTCAGGGTCCTATATAAGATAAATTGGTGGTACCAACTGTGGAATTAAGTCTCTTACATATTCATATTAACTCTGCAACTTTGGGCAAGACATTTAGTGTGGCAAAATCTCAGTGTCTTTATCTGTAATATGGGGATAATTATATCAGCCTAGATGTCTAGCTAGGACTAAGATTTATGTAAAGTATTTACCCAACTTTATTGAGTCCATTATTTACACTTTTTGAAGGACATCAGCAAGTGATTCATCCTATAGCTCCTGATAACAGCAGAAACAAAGCCCGATTCTTCATCAGTGAAGTGCTCACATTAGTTGTTTTCTTGTTCAATGAATGGATAATTATCTTCTCTATTAAACTTGCCTAGTAATTCTTACTGTGAGAATTAATTGAACTAATAATATGTAAAGCAGTTAGAAATGTATTCAAAATATGATAAGCTCTCAGTGAATGCCAGTGAATTCCCAGTAGGCATCTAGTGGGAAAATTTTAAAAAGCCTACATGGCCATACTATGGGATTGACATTTGTTAGGTTGGCCAAAACTTGGCCTGAGATTGATTTACATGACCGGGCCAGCAATCTGACTTCCCTTTTCTCTTTCTCCGTTAGCTGCACAATTGGACAGTATTGGCTTCAGCATAATCAAGAAGTGCATCCACGCCGTGGAAACCAGAGGTAAAGTAGTTCAGCAGAAGGCTTTGTTTTTGGTGAAGGTCACTCATCTGGTCTGGCATCAGACCTGTTACCTGCTATTTCAAATTTGAAGTGATTCATTAATTAACTACCCAGGTATCACTGTCAGTATATTTTAACAAGTCATGTCCTAAGCAAGGGTGCTCAATATCTGTTATCATCAACCTCTTTGGCTGATCAAAAGAGTATTTCAAATGTGTATGTGTGTATATAATAGATATAATTCATGGAATTATAAGGAATCTGGTGATTGAAACTTCAACTAAAAAAAGCAAAGTTCCTCCTCCTCTTACTCTGTAATGTTGTCATGGTAGCTGTTAGCGTAGTTATTTCTCTAACTGTACTCACCACTCTTTATGGTGAATTCATATCATGGGCCATCTCTATTGGAGGTGGGAATGTTGCACTGGTGAAGGGGGTATTCTTTTTATGACTGAAACCGAACTACAATCACATTTGTAATTATGGTGGTTAAGTAAAAAGTAAAATAGGGGCCGGTGAGATGGCACTTGAGTAAGGTGTCCTCCTTGCAAGCGCTAGCCAAGGAAGGACCGTGGTTCGATCCCCTGGTGTCCCATATGGTCCCCCCCCCAAGCCAGGGGCAATTTCTGAGTGCTTAGCTAGGAGTAACCCCTGAGCATCAAATGGGTATGGCCCAAAAAAAACAAAAAAATAAAATAAAATAAGCATGGGGCCAGGGTGGTGGCACGGAGCAGTAAGGCGTCTGCCTTGCTGGTGCTAGCCTAGAACGGACCACA